>BCHU01000008.1:1108497-1351274 GCA_001599715.1 Phaeotremella fagi
TATAATAATAGATGTGACTATGGAAGGATATACTGAGTGGCAAGTCTTATTAACTGAATATAAATGACTATAATTATTATCATTGCAGTGTTACTTTCAATGAATTCTGTTATCATCCAGTATACTGAGTGGAAGATGATATTAACTAAATATAAATGGGTACAATGTAGTCCAGTTAGATGTTTGTATAATTAATACTATAAGTCAAAGAGTAAAAGACTATGAACTAAAAAGGGATAATGATTAGGGGTGAAAAACGAAGGGTTCAGACCTTCTGCCGTGAGATCCAAAGTTAAGGAAAAGAAATACAAAGTAGTAGAATAAGTGTCCTATATATTTGTCTGAACGAGGGATTCATATGAAACTATCTCATGAATAGTGGAATTGTCACTATCTGAGCGGAAGTTTCATCAAAGTGTGGAAGTATTAATTGAGGAGAGAAACATGTAACGCCAATCTGATTCCGTGTTACGTATTCATTACAATCTACCTCAAGTCATAATTCACCCAGCAGGTCAGTGACCAATCCCCTCTTAGTCTTAGTTCCCCCTAGCGCCTCAGCGGGACACTTCACATCACTTGACAAGGAAATTAATAAGAGTAAGCTCCATAGTGAGGATGTCATGAAGCGCTTCAGTGGAAAATAATCTCAATGGCAAAAAATGGTACTAGAAAACTCAATCAGTGATCAAAGAACCATGGTGGAACAATCATTAGGACTGAATCGAATGATCAAACCCCTCTAATTTGAAATATTGGGGATAAGGTCGCTTGCCTTCGATCAGGATGATTTGAGAACAATAGAACAATCAAGTCAAGAAGGTATATAAAGGCGGATTGTTTGGATCCTTGTCTCTCTTCTTTTCTTTTCTTTAACTTTGGATTACACAAATAGAAAGCCTGAACCCTTCACTGCTTTGTCCCTATTCCTCTTACCTCTCTTTTAGTTTATAATCTTAGTAAATAGTCTAGTCAAACATTGTATACATTTATATTTAGTTAATACTATTATAACATCCTTTTACTTCATATCTTATCTTTGTTCACCTTGCACCCTTCTTTCCAGCAAGTCAGCAATCCTCCCAAATCCTATCCATCCAACCCTAGTCCCATCCCACCTGCGCGACACAGCACAAACAAAGAGTGGACTCTGCACCGGCTCTCCTGTGGTGCTTTCTGAATAAACCAATACAGATACTGAACTACAGAGACGCTGAATTTACTGGTTCCTACAAACCACCAAATTTGAATTTAGCAAAGTTTGCTTTGCAATCAATTCAAACTTACAACCACAGAAACAAGCTCTTTAATTTGAAGAAGCTAACATGAGGAAATGATAACACAAATTATATTAGATGGATTGTCATGAAAAGAGGGATGCTCTGATGCGAACTGTTGGAGCTAGGTGGGTTTAAACTGAAAAGATTAATAGAGAAACCGGCGGACCTGAGGCGTATAAAGCCTGATGGGCTGCTGAAGTCTACTTTCAAAAGGGCTTGATCATTACAATTTGTTGCTTACGTTGCCCATAAACAATATCTTTCTGGTCCTAGACAGTTAATTTGGACTTGAATATCCATCAAGTTGATACCAAAGCGTGAATCAGACGAAACCGTCTATCTGGAATGTCCTTAACATTTACGATATATCTGAAGACATGAGTTCTGTCATGAAAAAATCGTTTTACAGGTTAAGACAGCTTCCAAGATGTTTCCATAAAGCATCAGATGTGGCGCTTCACTTTCAAGGCTTTATTCCAACTGCTAGTTGTTCTTAGACACCTTTTCCTTTGGGGGTATATTTATTTCCACTCGATGCTGATGAACAGCGTATTGCTTGTATTTCAACGTCGAATTCACAACTTACTTTAAAAGATAAACTCAATGCTAAATCTGGGTGCTGTGACTCTGGGGATAAGACCGCAAGTTTTGCAGGAACGCAATTCAATACTTGAAGGAATCACGCAAATATATCAATCTCCCCTCGACGGTGGATGATGGAAAATAGTTCCGTCCTCTAATTCCAGCCTTTGACGTACTTTTCGTTGCAGGGTTGAAGATATGCTAGCACTACAGCTTACTAAATCTCTTTCCAAGATACTCTCAAGCTATGCTTTCTGAATTATGACAATTGGTCAGTGCTGTGGAAATGCAGTGTTCTCTGACCTTGCTCGTTCAACATGCCTTGCGCCGAGAGGCTATTACAGCGATCTTAGGATAACAAAAGGCAAGACTTACAGATGTATCGTGCAAAGGGTCACAAAAGACAGGCGCTGAAAAAGGAAACTAGTTGAGATACATGAGAACAGATTTATGTACTGATTTGATATTGATCAATGTGTGGAAGAATCTGCCGAGATATCATTGACTTCTTTCGTTGCTGTTGAGACATCTTGTCGGTCTGTCATCATCTGATGCTACTGTAATTCGTAAGTCGAATTGGCGAATTATATGGCGACTTGTCGTAAATATGGAATTTGTTCATTTAGGATGGTGATGCTCAGTGGGTGTCGGTACGGATTTGGTGAGGAGCTCGTCGACTGAGATCTTAACAAACAAAGTTGCGAACAAGAAACGGGAAAAAAGATGATCGAAAAGGGGAAGATAATGGAAACCTGGCGTCAGCAAACCATTATTTCCATTTCTCACCTCTCGGAGCCTCTGTCACAGGTCGGATCCATTGTGCCAATAATGACCGCCCCTTAATTTCCAAATGGATGAAGACCAGATTCAGAAGGGATGGTGTACTCTCTATAACGAACTCCAAGGTGTCGTTCCACTCTGGATTACAAGCTACACCTTTTTTCGTACTGGTGTGACGACTCTGTGTACCAATCGTAGCTTCAACCATGAGATCCGGTTGGAGTGGAAGTCGTTGTGCTGAGATGATCTGTATGCGAATCCGATAGCTATGGACATTCTCTACTTGTTTTTGACGAAGGGCTAAAGGTTTGAGCACGTAGGCATGATTCTGAAACATGGCATGATTGATTATGACGCCGTAGTCTGAGGATCAGCATCCCATCGAAATACTCAACTTACCCATCTTCTGCCAGTTCAGTGCTACAATCTGGGCACCCGCAGACCAGAAAGGAATCGGGTCATAGTTCGAACTTGACATCCTTATACCCTTAGGATACACTCTGGATAAGTGGGAAAAGTTGTGTTTGATCCAATCGCCTTTTTCCTCTTTGAGAATTCGATTGGCAGTCTTTTCTGAAAGGGAGAACTGCTCATTGGTCTGGTATGTCACCAACTTTGAGAAGCCTCGATATTTGACACCCATCGTGTAGACCAGAAGGTCGGCGAGCTTGGTTGAAAACGATGATTTTGGAGTAGATAAACTGAGTTTTCTAGCAAGTCTAGCGAATCCAGAATCAGACTCTGAGGAATCTGTTGTTCCTTCAATTGGTGAATCTGGAACTGCTTCTTGAATGGCCGGTGGTTTAGTCTGGCATCAGTTGGGCTCGTTCGACGTTTTCTCACCTTGAACATGACACGCCCCCTCAAGTCGTCTGGACTAGGAAGCGAATTTGAATGTAAAGGCTCTGTGACTAATGATTCCCCAAACGTTTGTTTCAGTATTGTGACCAACATGTCTTGCTGCTCAACTGAGCAATGTATTTCAGCAGAGATTATGACGGGAAGTGAACTTGTGACAAAGGCGTATGTGTTGATAGCTTGACAAACATCCCGAACGGACACGCTGCTGGTTAAAGTCTTTCCATGATAAATGACAGGCTCGTCATCACCATTGTAGCAATCCACTGCTTGATTTAGTTTTCACTCTAAGAGAATGCTTACTCTCTACACATCGACAACCAGCGAGTAGGACGCGAATATAGCCATCAACCGTACTTTCCCCCCGCCATTGCTCCCCAACTAGATAAGTGTTGTGAGACGAAGAGATATAGTATGAAGCAAGAGGTTGGGATAGATCCGCTAGCGAAGGAGGATCGTTGTCTGAAGACGAGAGAAAGTTCGTGAAGGCTTGCAAGGTCCATTCTTCTTTTCCCTCAGCGAATTCGTCGAAAATGTTACCAGGATCAATCTAGAAGTGAATCAGAAACAGAAAAGACAGAAGTTTGTAGGTTTGACCCACATGTTGTACATCTTTCAAAAACACGTCCACATTTGCCTTAGTCAAAGGAGCAAGCTGCCGTTGCAGTTGTTCAAGATCCGGCCTTCTTTGTGAGCTCTTGATGAGTGCCCCAAAAGCAGAAAGATCGATCGAGGACTGAGAGGTCAGAATTGACTCATTACAACCTGACTTACTTTTGGTATCAGATCCGAAGGAATGGTAAGTCCAATTTGAGAACATAGCCTGACAGCGGTTGCAGGCTCTATGAATTTCGATCCAGCAGGCCAGAGCTGTCTTACCCAGACAGTATCTGGATCCGATCGACTGATCTGGGAGACGACATGATCTGAACCTTCTGCGACAAGCCTTTGGAGAGTGTCTATCCACAATTGATAGGTTTCTTCCGACAAAGCAATCATGTGTAAGACTTTCCACTGTCCACTCCTGACATACACAACTGTAATGCATTTTCTTCCTTTGTTGAGATCTGTTGGTGGTTGCCCAACACGCAGTTCCCGAATCTGTTTGATTTCCACTGATAATTGAGCTGAATCAGCCGAGACTCCCTTTGACCAAAAAAGATGCTTACCTCTACCGTCGGACTTACTTGTCCATGAAATTGCATCTCGTCGCACTCTAATGATAACTTGTTTGATTTTGTTCGACGTGATCTTTAGCATGGGCACTCCAGCTTCCAATTCGGGAGGCACACTATCATCTGAAGGAGTCATTGACAATGTGATATGAATTGAAAAATCACGCCGACGAAAGAATCAAGACGGAGAATATATTCAAACCAAGTTGTATAATTAGCTCGGAATCTGGAGCCCCGCAAATTCTCATTCAACATCATCATACATAAATATCATTTAAGTTTACAGGAAATACATAATTGGTACAAAATCTAGAGCATCTTCGATCTCATCGTTAACATGAAGCCAACGTTAATATGGACTATTGACGATAGAACTGTGCGAATCTCTAACTTTCTTGGTAGGCGTAGAGAGCGAAGAACGAGAGAGTAACGAAGAACGAGTAGGCTGGACAGTTTGTTTAGCGCTCGTAGATTTCCATCTCAACCTACCTTTGCTAAATCTTTCTTGTTCGCCATCAGAACATTATGCTCTAAAGCAACGATGATATTCTTATCTGCACCGTACTTGAAGTTGTCTGCGACCACACGTGAGTCGTATTGCTAAGAACTTGTCAGACAACCTTATCACCAAATATCACAAACCTTTATTTGATAATCATCGAAACGTCCTTGTTTTAAACGGCGGAAATTCCCTGCCCAGGTCAGTCACTGGTCACTACGATTGCTCACATGTGATAACGTATTTTCCTGTGGACGTGACGATGGTTTTCTCTTCCTCATTAACGCCAGTGTTGAATCTAAAATTTAGCCTTGAAATGCTGCCCACTTACCTCGCAGGAGTGAATGATATAGGGTCCGCCATATAAGCAACGTGTTCTGATTTCAACTGTAAACGTCTTGGAACCGGTTTGCTTTCAGCAGGGAAGCTGCGATCGAAGCCAAGAGACCCTTTGTATTTTCCATCACCAATTAGAGTGTCAATCAGTAAGAGATATGTCTTGCAAGTCGCGACCAGCCATCGACCATCAGCAGAAACATCAACTCCTATAATTGGATCTCCCAAAGCAGGAAGAGCAGTCTAATTAAAAGTTAATAAGTGCAAAGTACAAAGATCTCACCTTGGCGTTCTTGCCAATTTGATCGAATAGCCTGATATCACCTTTGTTGCTGGCTACGACCAGTTTTCCAGATTCAGTCGTTGCTGCAGCCGAAAAGTCATTTTTGCTAGCGTACTGCTTGAATTGAGATTCGACCAATTTGTTGCCGGAAACTCTAGGATCGATTCGGAATAAACCATTGTGCGCTAATGTCAGTCTTTCTCGAAGAGGAAAACCTACAGTGACCGATAAGCGTTTGCTCTGGGTTCATTTGAGCGTATTTTGACCTGAAATTAATATTGTTTCAGATTTCGTTACGTACTCTGGTAAAATATTGTCAACCTCAACACTATCTGAAACCCTCCACTCGTCAACAATCTTCCCATATTCTAAATCCATGCGGAAAAGAGAATTCGGATTTGAGGGATCAAGTAGAAGCATATCGCTATCTTGATTGTGAAGCATCATCTACAGGTCAATTTCAAAGAATGTTGCACACTCACTTTTCTAGGAGAAAATGATTTCCCTTTCATATCTTTGACACGGTCGATGGCTGTCCTGAATTTCACCTTATCGTTTGCGTGAGCAAAAACACCGATCATGTCACCTCGCGTGACGAATGACAAGTCGTTCTTATAACCAACAGCTAGTTGTTCGTTCTTGGATCCTCGAACAAAAGCTTCGGATTCACTCTCTGAGCCATCATCCTCTTCCGCTTCCGAGGCACTCTCTTCATCGTCCGATTGCTCTCCTTCTTTGTCTGGTTCTTCTTCTACATCAACCATCTCGACATCTTCATATTGCTCTTGAATATAACGTTGTTCATCAGGTCGCACTTTGGCATATCGGGTTTGATTCTGTCTTTCCCACATGTAGATGGCGAAATTGTCTTTCCAAGCATTGAAAGCGTCGGAAGAGAAGCGAAGGCACCATGTCACAGCGGACAGTCCCTCACTTGCGCGGAAAGTGAACATGAAGGCGTAGTTCGTCTGCATTCTATCAGCAGCGTATCGATCGTGCACTTACCATATCGAATCTGGCATTCATATCTTCATCCAATGGGATCGAAAGATGGACGTTTGAGTCCTTTCTGACCACCATCCAGGCTTGACGATGATTAGCTCAACCCAATGTAAGACTTACTGTCGAATTTCCCATCGTTTGTAGCCAAGTCAACGTCAACCTGTTTTTCTTGTAGAACAAAAAGATCATCTGTGGTATCGAAAATATATAGATCGGCTGCTGTTCTGGATAGAACGGGTACATCTTTGAAAGGATCGCTACCTTCGGCGACAGCAGGTTCTTCAACTACCACAGGAGTAGCTTGAGCACCAACAGGTTGTTCACGAGATTCAACGTATTTCAAACTCTCAAGATCCGCTTCTGACGCTTCCTCGTGCGAACGATTGAATTTCTGAAGTAAGTTAGACCCTATAACTGAACTTACCCTTTCATATACACAATGGAGCATCGTTATCTCAAACAAAGAGCTAGTGGCTTTGGAGACGGACTGAAAATCAGCTTAGCTCAGCGATAACGACGTACTTTGTTGCAAACAAACTCCCAAAGATCACCATCATCTCCACTGATATCTCTCCAGGCGAACGTTGCATCACCATCCAATTCGCCGAAACGAACTTGCAGCGCTTGATCAATGAGGAAGGCTCGTTCATCGTCGGCTAAAGAATTAAGATTAGGATAAGATCTCTCGACGTGATAACCCACTCTCAGCATCTTCTTCTAACAATTGCTCTTCGCCCTCTTCATACGCTCTTGTAACAACTAACTGGTACTGAAACTCAGTCCCGGTGCGCCTAATGGTTGCAACGGCATCCTTGAATCTTTTCGTTAGGATAGATAATCCCGAAATCTAAACTTACATGCACTCCCTTGATCCTTTGATACTATCTGGTCGAACGAGATAAAGTTGACCAGCGGGTATTTGAATAAGCTCAGGATTGGCGGGATTGCCTGTAAGTCAGTGGAATGATAGAATGAATAGCCTACCCCACATCTGTCCAAATACTGTGAAACGTCAATTTGATAGGTTAAAGAAGAGGAAACGACTAACGAGATTTGAGCACAAACATTGTGGAATGTGAATGCCGGTGCTGAGGGAAAGATTTTATCGGACGAAGATCGTTGAGAGGGAACTTGAGGTTCTAGATAAGATATAAGAGAAGTGAGCGCTAAGTATAGAAGGTATGAGATTATATACGAAATAAGAGGACAGTTGAATAGTTATCAGTAGTTAAAGTTATAGTTATGGCAGGTCAGTTTAGAGATACAAGTACAGCTACAGGTTATTGATTTATTGGTGGCGAAACCACGTGGTGTCTATTTGGTTATTGGATAAAATGAAAATAAATAAACGAATAAATTTAAAAGATAAATCTGAATGAAGTCATCTGTTATCTGTACGCACACGCGTTGGATGATTGTTTTTGGCTGGTACTGGTGATTAACGTTGAGATATTCATTCATTTCTTCACTCATTTTCTTCACTCATACTCAATAACTCCCCATACCTACATCCTAAACACATCACACAATGGTAAGTACCGTTCATCGCTATCCTCTCCCGCATACATTTATTCACCACTCACCTTCTCCCAAAAGGGTCAAGCTCCTTCTACCGGTGCTGGTTCTGGAGGTCCTCCTAAGGATAGCAAAGATGGTAAAGACAAGGTAAGTTTGGGCTAAGTGTTATGTTCCTTGAGTAGTCTCAAACATCTTATCCTTCTCTTAGAAACCAAAATGGGAACCCCCAATTCCTACTAGAGTCGGTAAGAAGAAGGTCAGAAAAGGTCCAGATACTGCATCTCGACTTCCACCAATTTATCCAACTACTCGATGTAAATTAAAAATGTTGAAGATGGAAAGAATAAAGGATTATCTATTGATGGAGGAGGAATTTGTCGCCAACCAAGCAGCTTATTCTGGAGAAGATAGAACAGCAGCTGATAGAGGTAAAGTTGACGAATTACGAGGTTCACCTTTGGGAGTAGGATCATTGGAGGAGATCATTGATGACGATCACGCTATCATTTCATCTGGTAACGGTCCTGAATATTACGTTTCTATCATGTCTTTCGTCGACAAGGATTTACTGGAACCAGGATGTTCCGTTCTTCTCCACCATCGATCACACGCCATTGTTGGTGTTCTTGCAGACGACACCGATCCTATGGTTTCAGTCATGAAACTCGACAAAGCTCCTACGGAAAGTTACGCAGATATCGGTGGACTGGAATCACAAATTCAAGAAATCAAGGAATCGGTCGAACTCCCTCTGACGCATCCTGAGTTATACGAAGAAATGGGTATCCGCCCTCCTAAAGGTGTCATTCTTTATGGTGTCCCTGGTACGGGAAAGACTCTCCTCGCGAAAGCTGTTGCCAATCAAACATCGGCTACTTTCCTTCGTATTGTTGGTTCGGAACTCATTCAAAAATACCTTGGTGATGGCCCAAAACTTGTTCGAGAATTGTTCCGTGTTGCTGAAGAACATGCGCCAAGTATAGTTTTCATTGACGAAATCGATGCTGTCGGGAAAAAACGTTATGATTCTTCATCAGGTGGTCAAAATGAAATTCAACGAACAATGTTAGAACTCCTAAACCAGCTTGACGGATTTGATACAAGAGGAGATGTTAAAGTGATCATGGCTACAAATAGAGTTAGTATTGGCTCTGCTCTGATAAAAAACGATATCTCCATCTAACCTCATCATTAGATTGAAACACTTGATCCAGCTTTGATTCGTCCGGGGCGTATCGATCGAAAGATTGGTGAGTAGTCCAACTCTGTACGGGATACTGAGCTTCAGAATTCCCAATGCCCGACACAAAAACCAAACGACACATTTTCAAACTTCACACATCTCGAATGTCTTTGGCAGATGACGTTGATCTTGAAGAACTTGTTGGCACGAAGGACGATCTCTCTGGGGCTGATATTAAAGCTGTCTGTAGTAAGTGTGATTTCGATATCCAGTTGCGATGGTCCTGACATAAGAAAAATTTAGCTGAAGCAGGTTTACTCGCGTTGAGAGAAAGAAGAATGAGGGTCACTAGAGCCGTGGGTACACACTTGGTATTCACTGCTAATTGAACAGGACTTTACATCCGCAAGAGAGAAGGTTTTGTATCAGAAGGACGAGAATGCTGTAAGTCTATATTATCAATACTCGAATGTCGCTAACGATCTATTCAGCCCGCTGGTTTGTATTTATAAGGGGAAATGAACAGAAGCTTGGCCTCAAACAGTGGGGTTTTATTCATGAATGTAATGTGCATATGACTATTATTGCTTTCTCGTTCCTTTTAAGCATTTGCCGTTTCTAGTCGCATACAACTTCTCAAGTCCAGTTACTCGTACTTTTTCAAGCTTTAAGAAAGTGAATCTAATTTCACGTGCCACGTCTTCGTGATGTAATTAACGTTTAATGTTGCTGCAGTAATTGCTTTGTTGTTGCCATATTGCCATTCAACCTTTCGTTTCCCAAACACAATAAAACCAAATCATGTTTGCATCAAGTAGTAGAGCTCAAACATCAACTGCAACAAGAAGGTGATTGCATCGACATTATACAAACTAATATTCTGTAGATTGATGAAGGAATATCGAGATTTAACGGCTGACCCCCTTCAAGATACGATAACTGCAGGTCCCATTTCTGAGGATAACATGTTGGAATGGGAAGCTCTTATACAAGGACCAGAAGGGACTCCATACGTAAGTCCACCGTATGATATATATTGACGGTCTACTTAGGAAGGAGGAGTATTTGCCGCTAAACTTGTCTTTGTATGTTGTCCGATTCAATCCTAAGCTAAATATCTACAGCCTTCTGATTACCCTTTGAATCCATTCACTATGACTTTCGATCCTCCTCTACTACATCCTAACAGTACGTATAAGAGTCAAGATGCGGTTATTGACAATGAAAGTCTATCCCAGTGGTGTGGTTTGCATCTCGATCCTTCACCCTCCAGGAGATGATCCACTTAGATACGAATCAGCGTCCGAGCGATGGTCACCCGTTCAAGGAGTTAGAAGTGTGCTTCTCAGTGTCCTGAGTATGCTCGCAGAGCCGAACGTTGAAAGTGGTGCAGATATAGAGGTAGGCCTTTCCAAATCATGAAATATTAACATATCTAATCAAACGATCAATAGTGCTGCAAACTGTATCGTGACGATCGACCGGAATTTGAAAGACGAGTACGAGAACAAGTAAAGACGCTTTTGGGTATAGAATAAAACTAGAACAACCTTTTTTTTCTTTTCAGCCATGTCAAAACATTTGTTAATCCGTCTCCTCGTGGTAACCAGCACGACGCATCTCTCCTAATCTTCTTCTTGCTGCACCCAAATCCTTCTCCAATTTCAAAATCTCTACTTGTTGTTCCATCTCACGCACCTTGAACTCATGTGATGGCATGGCTTTGTAGTCCACCGCATCCTCGTCAGACTTTTGGTTAGAGATGAGTTTAACCTGTCTGACGAGAGCTTTACAAGCATCTGTAACTGCCTTACTGGCAACCTCGAGACGTTGCTGAGTTTTGGACATGAGCGAAGCTTTGACTCTAGAAGCGGCGACCAATTGAGCTGTTGCTGCCGAAACCTCGTTGGAAGCGACGATGAGTTGTTCGAAAGAATGAGTACCAGAGATAACTCCGTCGGCACTCTCGATCAAAAGGGTTGTAGCATAAGCAACAGCTTTAGCTGCAGAAATAAGACCTTCGGTCCATCTGTTGTTACGTTTGTAGAATTGTTGAGTGGTGGAAGACCCTTTCCCTTCAGCAACAATCTCCTCCTGACTCTCTGTTGCAGCTTGAATCAGACGACCGATAGCGTTAGTGATAGCAAGGGTCGCTTCCAGAATCGCGTCATGGACTTGGACATCAAGGGCGTTGTATTTGGGACCTTTTGGACGTGACATAAGAGTTTGAAGACGTTGAGTAGCCTCTTCAATCGCTCTAGCAGCGTTTTGCATTTCTTGTGAAACCATGTCTCCGATGTCACCATTCGTAGCAATCTTGGTTTTAGATTTAGGAATGAATTGCTCCACAGTTTCTGACAATTTGGAAAGAGCGTTACGAGCTTCGGCGTTGTTTCTCAAAGCGACATCTTCTGAACGCCCACCAGCGAGCAAGCGGTATGATTGAAGATTGAGGAAGAATCGTTGACCAACGTCACCGGAGAGTTTGGCAACTCGAATAAGTTTGTCGGAAGCTTCATCAGTCTCTGAAAGACGAGTGATACCTTTTGCACTGAGTAGAGTTTCAGATAAAGATTGAGCAAACTCGTTCGCAGCTTTGATAACGTCGACATGTCCACCACCACTTTTTCGTCCCAAGTACAGATTGAACGTACTGGCGAATTCGGTAGCATTGGTCATTGCCTTTTCGATGATAGACAGAGTATATTCGGGAGTAGCGGTTGTATTGCCAGTTTGCATTGGTGCCTCGAGTTCGTAGATAGCATCGTCGACCTTTTGCATACAGGCCTGGAGGATCGAATCGATGATGGTGTTAAGCTCTTTACGATGATCAAGGATAAGAGTATCAACTTGCGAGTCAAAGGCTTGACTCGTGTCACCGGAGGTCTAACATAAGCAAACAGTTCCATCGAAGTGCACTCACAATTCGTAAATCACTAAGTTGTTGAAGAGTTGAATCCATTCCTTCTTGCATGATGAGAATTTCTTGCTCTTTTTCTTCAAGCAAACGAGCAAGCTCGCCATCTTTGGCATCGATTTTGTGCAAAAGTTCGTCGATTTGCATTTGTTTTGCCTAGCATTAGTTTTATTGGTTTGTAGCAACTCACTCGTAAAGAATCCTCCAATTCTGTGAGTTGACGATTGTATTTCGATAGAACCCCTGATACCTCTGAACTTTTGTTACGAGTAGCATCTTCGGCTCGCTCGTTGGCAAAAGAGATATCTCGCTTGAGACGGTCAAGCTCTTCCTTATGAGTGGACTTCAATCTATCCACATCGTATCTGGCACGATCACGTTCTCGAATCATGTCCGCCAATTCCAAGTTCTTTGCCTTGACATCCCTCTCCATTCTCTCCATCTTGTCGATAGCTTCTTGAGCGGAATTTGCTTTGAGCTGGAAGCCTTTGCTCTTGTTGAGTAAGTCCAAATGTTCACCACGTAATTGAGAGTAAAGTTTAGCCAACGCTTCATATTTGGTTTTCCAAATTTCAATTTGCTTTTGCAATTGAATGATCAATTCGTCTTTAGCAGACATTTGAGCACCAACATTAGCGCCAATGAGACCAAGCTCGGTTTCGAGTGATTTGACACGACGATCGTATTGTTCTAAAAGCATCTGATCTCTCTCGTACTGTCCTCTCATAGCCAACATTTCTTGCTCCAGTTGAGCAGCTTGACCGTTTTGTTGCATGTTCCATTGTTGATTCATTTGGTCTCGAAGAAGTTGCTCCTGAGCAAGCCGTTCCCTTTCTTGCTGTTGACGTTGTTTCTCGGCGTATTCTGCTTCCTGGCGTTGCTTTTCCTCCTCTTGTCGTCGTTGTTCACTCTCACGTTGAGACACCAATGCCTGTTGTTTCCTCTCATACTCCTCGAGCATTCTTCGTTGTTCAGCGATTTCACCTTGAGTGGCTGTAGGTGAATCTGATCGAGGAATTTCTTTTGTGGTTTTACGGGTAGGTTGAGGATCTGGTCGCTCTGGTATATCAGGTGCTGTTCCGTTGTCGAGAAGATTTGGAGGTTCCTGTCATCAGCGTTGTCTGTATCATAATCTCACTTGTCCAAGTTTAGGTACGTTGATCAAACCAGTCAAATATTTAAGGTTTGAACACTCGTAATAGAATTTTCTCAGATTGTAATGTTGCGCATTGTATCGTTCACGAAGGGGAACAAGAGCATCCATAGAGTCGGTACCTGAATATCAGCGCTGTTTGACTGGAGATCAACTCACGTCTGTGCATAGCTCTGAGCATACTGGTAATGAATTTGTAGATTCCGAAACTTTCTTTAACCAGAGGAACTAAAGCTGCGATACGACATTCGTTATTGTTGGAACCTCTGAAACTGTTGAATATCTGCTTTTGGAAAGATTCAATTTGATCTTGAAGAGTCATGAGATCGGTGATGGTTTCATAACTGAAAGTCAGTAGATTCCAGAATAAGACATACCCTTCATTAGGATCATCAATGTTTTTCAAACTGATGTACTCTTCGTATTCAAACAAACCGTTAAATTCAGGATGATGACGGTGGAATCGAAGTTTTGACAACAAGAAGGATGTATAAGCTTTTATGAGGGATCCATAACCCTTTTGACTGTCCCCGACTGTTCTTCCACAAGTTTCAAGCCATCCAGTCTGACCATGAGCTTCTTTTAAAGTCTTAACATTAGTAGAGTCCACCGTTCCGTGTACTCACAATTGGATGCCCCTCTTGTAGAAGTTTGTGAACCAAGATTAGAGCTTTGAACGTTTGAACTTCATCAGCTAGGATAGGTTGAGTACGAAGACCATTCCAAACGGATAGGGAGGAATGATAATCCCAAGTGTAAACGATACATTCTATTGTTAGCAGATTCAAGGATTGATTATCTTACTTCTAACATGTTTTTGTTCTGCCGTCAGCCCTGTTCTCGAGGGATAAACTCACTAGGTGCTGTTTCTTCAGGACTTGTAGCCTTCTTGATATTCAAACTAAGTTCACCTTCTGTCTTGTCCTTATCGACAGGTCTTGTCGGTTGATGATTGGAAGCACTGGCGGCAGCTCTCACAGACCTATCATCGTCGTAATCGACGTTATGTCGACCGAACCTTTTGAGTGAGTGAGGGAGGAATGGATGAGACTTACATGTTAGATTGGTACTAGAAGTAGTGAGTTGAATAAGATATAGTTATGAGATGGTTAGATGATAATAATGATATAGATAAATAGATTAATAGATGAATAGATATAGGATGGGTACAGCACACTGTACACTGGCTGATTGAGTGACGTCGCTTGTGAGTGACTGGGAGGATGAATGAGGCGCAAGCACCTGGCCTCACCTAAATTATGTATTCCCTCCACTTAATTTCAATCACGTGATTCATCGGTGGGCTTCGCTCTGACCGATCCGATAACCTCCACTCATACTCTGTAGGTCAACTGCGATATCCGATAATGGGAATACAGTATCAAGAACTGCAACAGATAAGAGACATCATAAGACAGACCGCATTACATCTTACATCTACAACAGTGTTTAACATCCCAATCATAACACACCACAATGCGTACTTCCACTAAACCTATCCCATCAGACATACAACAGATCGTCAATCAAACTATTGAAAGTCTTCGTGATCTTGTTCCGCCAACACCCAGCTTCGTTGCCGATGAAATTAAAGATTCCATCTTCGAGGCCATTGAAACTATCTACGATGACATGAGAACGCTTAATCTGGCTATTCATGGTAGGTCAAGATCCATATTCTATCAAGTTCTTGCACTGATCCAAATCATAGACAACCCAGAGCTTGGCTTTAAGGAAGTGTGAGTGGCAGTTATTTGATATCTCGCTAATCTGTTTTTAGCAAAGCCCATGCCAATATGGTCGCTGCCATGACTAAACTTGGTTTCACAGTCACCAATCCAAGCTCCATACCTACTGCTTTTGTCGCAACTTATACTCAAGGTAAAGGTGGCAAGACGTTTGGTTTCGATTCAGAATATGACGCTCTTCCAAGTGTAGGACATGGTAAGTTACCTTGCAGGTGATCAAGCTAAGCTTTGCAGCTTGTGGTCACAATCTCATAGCCGTTATTGGTGTCGCTGCAGCAGCTGGTTTGAAAGCTTGTATGAAAGCTTGCGATATCTCTGGAACAGTCAAACTCATCGGTTCACCTGGTAGGTTATTCCTTCCCTTCCGACTTATTCTTTTACTGATTCAAGATATTCCAGCCGAAGAAGGTGGAGGTGGTAAAGTTATTCTCCTTCGTGAAGGTGTATATGCAGATCTAGACGCCTGTGCAATGGCCCATCCTGGTGGAGGCTATGGTCCTGATCCGTTCGATGGAGCTTGTCCAGCAGATGGACCAGCGAGCTTAGCAAGAGCTGGATTTGAGATTGAATTTTTCGGTAGAGGTGCCCATGCCGGAGTGAGTTGACGATCGAAATGAAGTGATGAAGATACTGACTATCATTAAGGCTGCTCCATGGATGGGAATCAACGCTCTCGACGCTGCTGTTCAAGGATGTAAGTTGGGTGTGCTAGTCTGATGTTTGGGAATTAACTTGATTCACAGACACCGCCGTTTCCATGTTACGTCAACAGCTCGAGCCAACCATGAGAGTTCACGGTGTTATTTTGGGATCAGAACAATGGGCACAGGTAAGATCATTTTCTTCTTCAAGAAAAGGTCGATTCTGACCACAACAGAACATCATTCCTAGTTGTATGTTGAGGCATGATATAATTTCGTTGACCATTGACTGACTTGAACAGACGCCAAGGTTTCTTACAGTGTTAGAGCGATGAGTATTCATGACACTTTGGTACTCAGAAAAAAGGCTATTTCATGTTTCGAAGCAGCCGCAACGTGAGTACAAGTGGTCCCCCAAAATGGACATCTGCTCAACCATTTGAATCAGTGCCACCGGTTGTACTATCAAAGTCGTCACCAACGAAGATGGTATGTGGTTTATGACAAAATTCCGTTCAACTAATGATTTTGTGTTATGATTTACAGAGGTTTACGCAGATTTGAGAAACAATCCCCCAATGTCAGAATCCTACGCTGCATTCATGGGTAAAGAATTCGGAGACAAGATCGAATTAACAGGAATGATCACTGCAAGTACTGATTTCGGAAACATCTGTTATGCTTTACCATCCATCAGTCCAAATTTCGGTGAGTCTACTTCGTGCTATGGCACAATTCACTCAACTAACCCATGAACCATTTAGTCATCCCTTCACCCGATGGTGCTATCAACCATACTGCTGGTTTCGCTGAATCAGCTGGCAAACCAGAAGCTCATAGATTAGCCATGAAAGTTGCAAAGGGTTTAGCAGTCATCGGAGCTAAATTCATGACTGATGAATCGTTTGCTAAAGAAGTTAAAAAGGCGTTCGATAAATTCAAGAAAGACGTCCCAGAAGATTTCGAAGTTGTGTAGTTGGGTTTCTCAAGTCAATTTATAAAATATTTGTTCCGGGTTGTACTGTTCTTGTTTGTGTTTAGAATAAATATGTTCGTATGAATTTCTTGGGGTGTTCACAGTGAATGGCAAGGCAAGATAATCGAGATGCATAAATTAGGTATAGAATAAACAATCACAGATCAGAAGTTTTATCCAAACGGTATCACGAAAACAAGAAAGACAACTAACTCCTCATCCAATTCCAAGTCAACGTATTATATTAATGTACTATCTTCAACTAAATTCGTTACCAATTGACCGTGACCTGACTGCCCAACAACCCTTTGATCAATCCATTCTACACCGATCTTCATCTACTTTCTGTCCATTGTTGGATACTCTTCAACAATCTGACAATAGCAGCTACATCTCCGCCCCTGATCTCGTTAAGACTGACTCCAGCAGTATCGATACCGGCATCAATAAGCATATCCATCATGGCGAATAGCCCTGGAATACCTGGTTGACCAGATGGGTCAAGTGAGAATGCCGAGGGACTGACAGGTGGATTCGGTTCAATACCAGACATTGATTTTACCAGCAAGAAAATGACTTCACCAGAAACAAATGATTCGGGTAATGAAGTAGCTTTTGGATAAGGCGGTGGGAGGGCAGAGTTTACCCATTGAACAAGATCATTGTGGGATTCTCCATCAGCGGGGTAGAATGAGGCAACTGATGGTCGGAGACCTTCACCAGGTACCGGGGATAAGGTGTTCGCGTTTGACTGAATCGCAGGTGGAGGAGCTGGGGTACCATTGGTGAATTGACTGACTCGTCTTCCGTCTCGAATTGGAACAGAAGGTCCCTGAGAGGCTCGTCTACGTTGACCAGATGTCGTATCTAAAGACATGAGAACACTAGCGTCTCGAGCTGTCAATTGATTAACGTTCTCCCTTCTTGTAGCACGTTGCGTAGCATCTCGTTCAGCTGGTGATGGAGGTCGTGGAGACATAGCTTGAGCTTCGGCGAGAGGAATAGTTGGAATGTTGCAAGATGACGTGACTGGCACAGAGTAATCACGAGCGATGGTTGCCTTCATCAAAGCTTTCATCCATTCACGGACTGCAGATTGTTCAGAGGAGGAGAAAAAGTGGGGCTTTTCGGGACCAACGAGACGGAAACCGTAAGATCCAGGATTGGTGTTTTCATCAACGATCACTCGATGACCTCGAAGATCGATATGACCTTTGACACGATCCTCCTGAAAGATTAGTGCTTTTTCAGCTAAAATCGCACTCACAGTTTCACTTTTCATGTAATACAAATGGGCACCTTTAAGAACAAAGTATCTCGCCTTCCAGGAATTATATCTCTCTCCTTTTTTCTTCAAATAACCAGAGAAATCGGGTTTTCCTATCTGCTGAACGGCGGTTGCAGTTCCTGGTGGAACACCTGATGTTCTACGTGATTGTTCAGGAGTAGCGGGTTGCATGGTGTGACGAGTAGGTTGACGAGAACCATTATTTTGCTCCGCTCCAGGTGATCCAGCACTACATTGTCAGTATAAGTGAATTACAAGGATGACTTACGTTGGGGGAGCTTTACGGTTACGTCCAAAGAAGCTCAATCGTTCTTGTTTGTCGATGCTAGGTTTTCCTTTCTTATGCCCCATAGATCCAGTCGAACCGCGCTTAGCTATACTTGCTGAGCCAGGAGTAACGGGACTCGATGGAATGCTCGTAGATTGGGTGGACGCTGTTCCTTCATCGTAGACTCCTTCTTCACGTATAGCTGAAATGTTATTGTGCTTGGCGGAGATGATGGAGGAAGTTTTTCTTGGTTCCCAACCAGATCCGTCGTCGTTAGCCGACATGGGTGGTGTGGAGGTTGGTGTCGCAGCGAATGGTTGCATTGGTGGAGCCGACATTCCCCTAGCCATCATACCAGAACCTAGTAAACTTGGTGACATAGGTTGAGAACCATTGGAGGTTACAGAGGGTGGTCGTCGAAGTTCAGAGATAGCTTGAGCAATACGAAGTCGTTTCCCGAATTGAGGAATGTCCAATTCCTTCAGCAAATTGGCATCCAATTCAAGCAAAAGATCGCCAGAAATTTCGTGCTCTGTCATCAGCTGAAAACTTTCATCTTTTCACGTACCTTTAAATCTGTCAGTCACAGACTCATCAAAACCTCTATTGGTCGCCCATTCAACAACCTCAGCAACGGTCCATGTGATGGGAGGATGAGATGAATAAGTTCCATGATCAGCTCGGTTTCCGAGTGGTGGAGTCGAAGGGAGGGACAGTGGAGGCTCCAATGCCCTTTCAGATGGAGCAGATGTAGGTGGAGAAGCGAGTTGAATGGGTTGCAGGGGGATAGTTGGTTCAACATGGGTAGGATCTACTTTGGCGGGCGCTGCAGTGATCTGCACAGGAGGGTGATGGATTCCATTTCCGTTCATACCGTTTTGATCCAAGTTGAGAGCTTTGACTCCACCAGATAAAGATTTTCGATGATGCTCCTCATCCTCGTCTTCACTTTCATCGGAATAAACTAAACCAGCGACAGCACCACTTGCTCTGTTCTTTTCTCTTTGAGCGTTGGCAATTGTTGCTTGTTCCGCTAACCTTGCTCTGGTATCTTGACCAATTCCAAGTTCCCCTTCATCATCACTATCACCTTTGTTGTAAGATTCTATAGCGTTTTGTATGTCCCCAATAGTTTTTCCCATGACGTTGGTGACTGAAGTAGCAGCGGCACCTACTGTAGCTGCCGTTGTTGCAGCCATGTTTTCGAAAATTCCGTCACTGGCAGTTCCTTTTGGAGATTCAGATGGTAGGGCAAATTTCGAATCAGGTGGGACGAGCTCTTCAGCTTTAGCAACAGCTTTAGGTGAAGGTGGAAGTGCTTCATGGGGTAGAGGTGCAGCGTGTGATCCAGGTGTTACAGCTGAGTCTTCGGTTATGTAGGACATGGGAAATAGACCTTCTTCTCCTTTAGAGTTCTTGCCCTGGGAATTGTCAATGGATTGAACAACATATCTCTGCCTCTACCAGAGTTGAACAAAATACTTACTCTCCACCATCCATCACCGAATTGTTCATCTTTCTCTATGACTTCGATTTCGTCACCAGCTTGAAATTCCAATTCGTCCCCATGTTCGGCCACGAAGGTGTGAACTGCGCGAACGGTGAGGGGCATGATTGGGTCGATCGTATCTAGCTTAGTAAGTTGTCAGTGAATTATGATTGGAATAGAAAAGAGAATGAGGAGGAGAACAAGGTGATAACGATGATAACGATGATGATGAATGAAGATGGAAGATGGATCGTGGCTGGTTACGTATTGAATGAATTGAATGTAAGAAGAGAGATGAAAGAAATACCAACCGATAGTACGAGAGGGTCTAAGTTTGAGCGGGTAAGTGCCTACGACTTTAGATTAAAGTTGAGTGATGAGTGGGGAGTAGATTGTGAGTGAAGTGAAGGTTGAATAGATGTAGAGTTGATAATGATAATGAGAATGAGAACAGTAGATGTATTGTTGACTACTGCTTGCAGTCACAGATGCAATGCGGCAATCAATCTTGATGTGACTCTTTTTGATTGTGGGTGGTGGAGTTGGAATGGCTTTTGTTGGTAAATCACTTATTACCCAAAGCGGAAGTAAAGTTAAATCCAGATGCCCTGAATAGCAGCAGTTAAAACTGCCACGTTCATTCATTCCATACACCATCATCCATCTCCTACAACATCATCAACAACCACTTCTACAACTCCAACAACCACTTCCATCATGTCAAACATAAAAGGTGTTATCCTTGTTGGTGGTCCCTCAAAAGGTACTAGAATGAGGCCTCTTTCTTTGGATTGTGAGTTTCACTTCTCCTCAACCTCGTTCTCCATCAAAGCTCACTTTTCCTCGATGTCTAGGTGCCAAACCTCTGCTTCCAGTTGCTGGAAAGGTAAGCCAACCTCCTGTCCAACTACTAACAACTTCAGCCCATGATTTGGCATCCAACTGCTGCTCTAGCTCAAGTTCCTGGACTTACTGAAATCATAATCATTGGTTTCTACGAAGATTCAATCATGGCAGGTTTCGTTAGAGAAGCTAAACGTGAATGGCCAAACATCGCTATCACTTATTTACGCGAATATCGCTCGCTAGGAACTGCTGGAGGTCTTTATCATTGTATGTTAGCCCTTCGTCTTGGATAGTGGTCAATTAGCTGAACAATCAAAAGTCCGGGATTCAATCCTACGACCACCTGTTCCTCAAAATATTTTCATCTTCAACATTGATATCTGCTGTTCATTCCCCTTGAATGAAATGATCGAACTTCATTCCAAACATCGCGGTGTTGGAACTATTCTCGGTGTCAACGTAGGTCAACTCTCGGCAGTCTTTCTCTCTTTTGCTGATTCCAACAGGTCAAACGTGAAACTGCCACCAAATACGGTTCAATAGTCCACGACCCAGCTACTTCACAAGTCCTTCATTATGTTGAGAAACCAGAAAGTTGGATTTCAAACTTTGTCAATGGAGGTGTTTACTGTAAGTTGAAGAAAATATTCCTAACTGACATGGCCGCAGTGTTTGATAAATCTATCTTTGACGAAATTAAGATTGCGATGGATGAGAAACTAGCCCGCGCTCGGTGAGTGTGATTGTCTCACTCGATCTGGATAACGAACTAACAATCTGTCAGGGATGACCCTCTTGTCGAATCTGATGATATTTTACGTCTTGAACAAGATGTTATCGTACCTTTAGCAGCTTCAAAGAAATTATTTGTTTACGAATCAACTGATTTCTGGCGTCAAATCAAGACAGCCGCGTGAGTTTCAATTTTGATCAGACCTATTTCGTTAGCTAATCTCAAGAATAGATCTGCCGTCACAGCATCATCTCTTTATCTATCAAGATTCACCAAAACTCATCCAGATCTCTTAACACCTCCAAAACTCAATCAAATCATTGGACCAGTTTATATCGACCCAACAGCGATCATTCATCCAACAGCTAAAATCGGACCAAACGTAGCTATTGGACCTAATGTTGTCGTTGGAGCAGGTGTCAGAATCAAGAATGCAATCATTATGGAGGGCACAATCTTGGATAAACATTGTTGTGTCATCGATTCAATCGTTGGAACTAACTGTAAAGTTGGTCCTTGGGCCAGAGTCGATGGTATTCCAGAACCTGAAGAGGATGTCAAGGGTCAGATCAGTGTTACGATTCTTGGTGAGTCTGGAATCTTCCAATCTGGCGATTGGTCGCTCATTTTCAAATTCCTTTGACAGCTACCGAAGTTACTGTCGCTCGTGAAACTCTGGTTAGATCTTGCATTGTTTTACCCAATGTAAGTGAATATAAATTATACTGTTTTAAACCTAACGAAAAATCTCCAGAAATCTTTATCGAAGAACTCTGCAAATCAAGTTTTACTCTGATTACCGCAATTGCTGATACTTTCGTCTCGGTAATCCAACAATCATAGTATCATAGATACTCGTATATATCAGCATCGATTTCCCATCTAGACATTTTACCTTGGTGTACTTAGGACATTTTTTTCCTCCATCTCATATTCAGACATGCAACTTTTAGATTACACGCAAGTTCGTTTGATCAGCTCGTATGACGGAAAGCAGATGCGTAAAACTCTCGCAGGTTTGTCGGAGCGATATGCTAGCTGTTCCAGTACCAGAAGTATCTGAGAAATAATATTCCAAAGAGCCGATTTTTGATGCAATCACTTCCCTTGCTCAAGCCATGTACATGTCTCAAACGCAGACTTAAATTTGTCTATTTCAACGCCAGCATGTACAGTATGTTCTAAGCTGGATGCAATAATGGCACCTACTTTCAAAAGCATAGCGAAATCAGTATGACTAAGACTACTCCAACTAACACTACCCAATTAAAGGGAAGGATGTCTTTACAGCAATGATACATCAAACAAGATCAGCAGGAAAGCCTGTTTCCATTCTTGTTTGTTAAGCAGGTACTTTTCCCAGACGAACGAAGAAACCAAATGAAAAGAAGAATGAAATGATGAAAACATTATCAAACCAAAAACCAAAATACACTGCTTGAGAAAAACAAAGAAAGAACTTGAATCGACATCGCATCAGAATTGAATTTCGAATATCTATGCCGAGTGATCAACGTATAAGGTCCCATCTAAGGAAGTCAACATTCGTGTACCATCCTCCAAGCAGGATAGTGCTTACCATTATTGCCCACACAATAATTTAGTAATCATCAATTATATTTCATTGAAATTCAAAGGGAGATCATGACTTACTGAGATCAATGGTAGAATAAACGTTACCGCCCGCAGCTGACGAATAACAACTACAAACAAGAGTTGATCCTGCGATTGAGCAACTGGAACAGGTGGTGAAGGCGTTGGAACCACCGCAAAATAGAGCACCGCTAGCTGATGAGGTACCTCTGTTCATGGTTCAGAGGAACAGAACCACTACAATGGAAAAGAAGGAAGAGTTCATCTTACATTTTGGTGTTGAGATTGAGAGAACTTGTTTTTGTGGTTCCATCTTGTGCAGTACACTGTCCTGTCATGAGGTAACCACCGGTAAAAGTAACAGTAGGACATGTCGAGGTGTAACCTCCCGAGTTTCCATTCGTGCTAGAAAAATTATCAGCTTCTCAACATTGTCAGTCGTATGTCATCTGTAAACTCACGGTACTACTGTAGGTGAAGTTGCAGCACGTCTCACTGGAGTCCGCTTGAATTGCTCGAGGTATGTAGCATTGGTTCGACCAAGCACACCTAAGAATAAGGTTCCAGCTCCATGAGTATCTTTGCACACGATATGGAAACGATAGTTGTGATTTTTCACTAGACTCACGATCTGGTATAGATCTTGGTCTGACCAATGGTAAACCAAGTTTGAGAGCTTCTGCGTTGGAACGAGGCTGAACAGCATTGGGATTAGGAATGACAGTAGCCATGACCCCACTGGAGAATAGGAATGTCAAAAGGACTGTGGCTACAGCATTGCAGAAAAACATTTTCGAGTGAATGAAAGAAAAAAGTAAAGTGATTAAAAAAGGACATGGGGCATGCTGCTATAGATTGCGAGTAACTTGTTTACCATCGAGATCATAGTCATAGTCCCTTGACGCCCAGATCTTAAAAGTTTCAATGAGGATGTATAAATTTACGTACAAGATACTCAAATAGGTACGAGGCTCAAAATGAATGCCTCGCAGATGAATTGCCTCAGTGCCTGATGGCCCTCCCAAACATTCCTGGAATTTGGTAATAGGCGAGGCGGCGATTACAGCATTAGGACTATGAGATAGCTCAGCATAGCTCACAGCTTTGTGGAAATCGTTGGTTTTTGCTTTCTTAATAAAAAGTATCTTTGGTGACTTGCAGTATCCCACCCTCGCAGATCACCATTCCAGTTTAGGTCAGCACAGATACAGGAGTGCGTTCAACAGAGGGTTTAAGTTATAGACATTTTCATAGCTCGTCAAATTGTATAAACGGTCGTTACGGAAATCATTAATTGTAAAAAACTTGGGGTTCAAAATTAGATGAGATGATACAGTAAACAATCAAGAGTTCTCCTTAACAAAAAAAATAAATTACTACATTTCCAATAACCTATCAATAGCGACACCTAAATCATCTCCACAACCTTCTAAAACGTCTTGAACGATTTCTTCATCTAAACTGGGGAACATTTGGTGTAAAGTTTGAACGTTGGCTCGCCTAGTTTGATTATATGTTTCCTGTGATAAATCGATACCTGATTGAATGGCACCGTTGTATTCTTGCTCTGAGAAATCGGGTAGAGGTATATCGGGAGTTGCTCTAAGCATGATACGTATTAGCAATCTAACTAAGTCTTGGATAGGAGAAGTCTACTCACGCTCTTGATCCTACTTGAGAATCATTAGGTGATATACCAAGTTGAGCAAACCTCGCCGAAGGTGAATCGGGAGTTTGTGACCGTTGAGCACGTCTAATGTATCTAGGTAAAGAACTAGGCGTATTCGTTGTATTCGTATTGGACGTAAATCTTTCTTCAGCTTCCCTATCACGAGAACCACCAGGTCTCCAACGTCTCTCAACATCGTCATCATCACTACCATCAGTTGACTTATCGTCACCTTCAGCGTTTTGCATTCCTTCTAATATTTTACCGATAGCGTTGAGAGGTTTCGATACAGCTTCCTGGGCCAAATTACCTGTTCTCTGGAAGAATTTCTTGGTATTGTCCAAAGCTAACGTAGTCGATAACGTCAATTGTTTAGCTGGTTCTTCTCCCGGTGTAGCTGCTGCGAATGGTGACATTGATTCATTTTTCATTGGTGTATTTGAGAATGGTGTTCGATTTTTAGTTTGTGATGCAGGTGAGACGGGTAATTCTTGGATGGCGTGTTCAACGTTTCGTTCAAACTCTTCTTGAGTGATGTTACTCAGACTACTAGCGTCCATGGTTTCAATAAAAGCTATAGCACCTTGCTAAAAGTTCAGAGATTGGATCAGTTAGGCGGCCCATTATATCGTGCAAACCCACTTACCAAACTGGAGAGATAATACCCCGCCTCTGATTGCAATTTATCAGGACTTCTAAAACGACTGATATATTCGACATTCGAAAGCATATTCTCTGGATTCGATTGTAAAACCACAAAAATCAAAATGGGCACAAAAGCGTCTGCCGAAGTTGCATCAGCTCCAGAAACATGTCGTATCAGACCTGTAATGTTATCAGCGAGACTGTACTGTGGACCCTTCTAAGCAAATGGAAAACTCACCGAAGATGACTTTACAGCAGTTCAACACGCAAATCATCTTATCCCTAGGAGCTTTATAATGATTGATCTTCAACAATTCCTGCTCGGCGAAACCCAAGAAACCTTGACTGGCTTCTCCTTCTGGAACATCTAAATGTTTCTCTCTGACCCAAGAAAAGAGTCTAACTCTTTGAGCGAAAACGGCATCTCTCTCTAAATCATCTGTAGTCGTTGGTTGCGAATTGATAAGTTGGGGTGTAAAAGTACTGTAAGAAAATGAACATCAGTTGGACAATCCAAATTGGTTCACTACTAGGCTTACTATGGGTATAGACGATTCATCACCAGTTTTTCCATTGCTTCCATGGCGTTATCAAATTCGGCAGGTGATTGGGATTTCCAAGGTTCATGTAACAGCATCTTTTCCGATATAAACTGAAAGGAGTTTGCTATCAGTAAATCATGTTTTGTACATTTGACTATCGTTGACATACTCTAAGAAAATCATGGATAAGTTTGATCTGTTCATTCACCGTGAAAGGTTTTTTAGCGAAATTCGACAAGAAACTGTTGAAAAAGGAGATTAATCAGTATGATGTCTTATCGTGTATCACAGCGACAGACCTACCTCTTTAGATATCTAGCGATAGGATCAGCAGATCTTGTTTTAAGATCTTTCAAGAATCCAGGAAAGTTGAAAGCGGGTTCAACAACCTCATTGACCTGAGTTGAGGTTGATGCAGCAGCTGAAGCTGACGCTGACGCAGTTGCGTTTGCATTCCCATCTCCAGCCCCTGTCCCAGCTCCAGAACCTCTCCTTTCAAGATTAAGATCCTCAGGAAGAGGAGTAGTCGATCGTGAGTTCTCATTAGATCTCGAATGATAGTATTGTTTGAAAGCTCGTGAGATCCCAGTTTCTTTGTCAAGAGCCGAATCATCTGGATCTGGAGTTGCGTATGGATCAAATTCTGATAAGATCGCTGAGGGTAACAAGTGGATACTTGGGGTTTGGACTTGGGTTGGCGTTGAGAGGGGTAAGTCTTTGGTTGGTGGTTTAGGTGCTGGGGCGTTCGGTGTTGGTGGTTGCGGTTTTGGTTGGTGGATTGCAGGTGTTATTAGGTCGGGGTTCGTTGTTATTGATACATTTGATTGAGGATGGGGAGTGGATGGTGGTGGAGCCCTGTCATCGTCTGTACTGGTATCTATGTTGGTGTCTGTGTCTGTATATGACATTGTTTATAATGTTAAATGTTTGAATGTAGAATGTTATTGTTTACAGAGGAATTCAACTGTTCAACGCCTTCGCTGCTTATGAGGCCCCAGATTTCTCTTCGTACCAAAATACTGTAACCGCTGTTCCATGGTTTGCTTCACAAAATACACGACAGCAATGACCAAAAAATGCATTGTTAATATCAGCCAAAAATTGGCTCGCTCTAATTCCAAAAAACAAATGAAACGGTATGGTGATTGAAGGTGAGTGAATGAATGGTAAATAAAAATTTCAAGTCTATAACTGGATCAAATGGTATAAACGAGTTATTTTAAATGGAACCCTCTCTCATCTTAGCTGAGTAGTATCGAACCATTTCTATAATAGCAGTTAGCACAAGCTCTTTCAACCATGTTGGCATGTCAATGACTCACCCTCAACACCTTGTCTAACGGAGAAAGATGGTTGCCAACCGAGAGCCTCCTTGGCACGGGTGGTGTCGGGTCTACGACGTTGTGGGTCGTCGATTGGCATCTCTTTGTGGATGATGTTGACACGTTTGGCGAGTGGGTTACCCTCTTCCTTTTGAACCTTTTCGACGATGTCCTGAGCGAGACATTAGTATATTTATCCAAACATGTAATACTCGACACTCACTCTGACGGCTTCAGCGAATTCGAGGATGGTGAATTCGTCACCGTTACCAATGTTGATAGGTCTGCTGTCGTCACCGTTCATGAGGAGGATGAGACCGTCGACGAGATCGTGAACGTATTGGAATGAACGTGTTTGGTTACCGTCACCGTAGACAGTCATGTCCTCACCCTTGAGGGCTTGGATGATGAAGTTGGAAACGACACGACCATCGTATGGGTTCATACGTGGACCGAAGGTGTTGAAGATACGAGCAACACGGACTTCGACATTGTCTTGTCTCATGTAACCGTAGGTAAGGGTCTCGGCGACACGTTTACCTTCATCGTAACAAGCACGGGGACCGATACAGTTGACGTGACCCCAGTAGTCTTCACGTTGAGGGTGTTCTTCGGGATCACCGTAGACTTCAGAGGTAGAGGTGATGAGGAAACGAGCCTTGGTTCTCTTGGCAAGACCGAGCATGTTAAGAGTACCAAGGAAGGAGGTCTTGATAGTCTTGACAGCGTTGTATTGGTAGTGAGGTGGGGAGGCGGGACAAGCGAGATGGTAGATTTCTATAAAAGTGGTTAATACACTGATTGAATTTGAAGAACGTTTGACTCACGGTCAACCTCGATCAAGAATGGGTTGATAACATCGTGTCTAACCATCTCGAAGTTGGGGTGACCAACCCAGTGGGAGACGGTGGTTCTTGAACCGGTGAAGAAGTTATCAAGAACGGTGACTTCGTGACCGAGGAGCATAAGACGGTCGACCAAGTGGGAACCGACGAAACCAGCACCACCGGTGACTAGAGAAGAGGAAAAGGTGAGTCTTCTTCAGATTAATTGAAAAGGAAGGCCGTGCTCACCGAGGATTCTCTTTCTCTCAGCGTTAGGGAGGAGTTTAACAGCTGGGAATTTGGCCATGGTGGTGTAAGCGATGGAGTTGGTTTTCTCATTGTAGGTAGATTCAGCACCGTATTGTTGGGATGGGGTGGAGCCAGTAACGGTGGTTGAGTCCTTGACGTATTTAGGAGCCTAAAGGGGGAAGTCAACGATTGAGCTTTGAGAGTAGATGAGACTTCTACTTACAAGGTACAAGCTTCTGAGGACGTCGAGATCGACACGAGAATCGAAACCGAAACGGTCAGCACCAACTTGTTTGATGGAATCCTATTGTAGAGGTGAGTTAGTCAGCGCGTCGAGGCGGGAGGGGGAGGGGATTGAGTTAGGATTCAAGGTTTGACGAAGTGAGATGAGATGTGTGTTGTGTTGTGTGAAGTTGTACTCACTGTTGAGCTCATTGTTATATGAGATGAATATGAATAAAAAGAATGAAAAGAAAGAAGATATGAGATGAAAGTAGAAGATGAAGATGAAATAGGAAACAGTTAATAACTTACTGTTATGAGTGAGACACCATCCATTCAATGTCCCAGTAAGGAAATAAGGAAATCTGGACCTCTACGCGCAGAGACGCGGTACCGGTAATTCATCGGTGTTATAGAGGGCACCCGTGTGTGGCAGACACCACCGCTCTCTTTTCCTTATTCCAGCCCCCCTTTAACACTCCAGAGTAATGACGCGATCGACGCGTCTCAGTAATATAAAGTATAAAGTGAATCCGGCTATCACCCAAGTAACATCCACCAATAATCCAACTCATCCATCCACCACCCAAAATGTCAGCATCAGAACCTATCAAAGCCACCGAAGATCAACCAAAAGTTACAGAGGCAAAAGCTCCAGAGGCTACTCCAGCTGCAGTTGAAACTGGTGAAAAAAGAAAAGCAGAAGAAGCTGCACCAGGTGATGACAAGGATAAAAAGTGAGTTTAGTTGACCCCGATCCCTACACACTCTGACTAACTATATCCTCTAGAGCCAAGGTTGAAGATGTCCAAGGTCAGCTCACTCGTTTTTCCATCTAACAGAGGGATAACTGATCACTTAATTCAGCCCCAGAGAAAGGTAAAGGGAAAGGAAAAGCTACTGAGGAAGAAGCCGCTCCTGAACCTGAAGTTGACGATGATGAGGACGAGGATGATCCAGAGAACTTGATCATTCACGGTTCAAGACGAAGAGCACCCGTTGATTATTCATCTGTAAGTTATCAAGATGAGGCAATAGAATTGAAACTCACACGACACGCAGAAAGAAGCTCTTGAAAAAGCTGGTATCGACCCAAACGCCGAGGATGAGGATGAAGAAGACGATGATGCTAACCCAGAAAGTCCCGATGATGGTAAGTCAATATCGATAGTTACAAGGAAATTCTGTTGATTCCGCTCAATCACAGATGAAGCCCCAGAGGACGACGATGCAGAAGAAGAGGAAGAGGACGAGGATGAAGATGAAGAAAAATAAATCAACTCCACTCTTATCAATAGGACCCAAAAAGTCGTAGACGATAGTTGATCAAGATGAACCAAAAAGAGTCGTTGTAAATACGCCATGAATCTGAATTATCAAAAGACAAATATATATATATATGCATGAAATGCAGTTTATGAACAAAACAATTGGCCACGGTTTCTCTATTGAACAGATATCCTTCTTCTAGCTTCTTCTTCCCTTGTTCTGAAAAACGACAATTCACTTTGAAGTCTTGGATGAGTCGTTTGACCGGGTCCAGAAACTAATTCTTGCATGACAACCTCGTAGATCGATGATAAGAATGAATATCTTTGAGGTAGAGCTTTGATTTTTTCAGATTGGACCTGAAGCAATCGAACGAGTTCGTTTCGAAGTCGTGTCATACTATTTTTCATTGAATTGCGACATCAGTATCCTCTTGGATCGACTATCACTTACCTCGAGAATATCATCACTTCCTCAGCTTCACCACTTAATGCAGTTACACAACTGAACAAAGACGCGTAACGAATAGCGACCTGTCTGACCGTCGAGTCTTTCACACCTTTACTCATCAAACCACTCAACCCCTTCCCACCAGCTTCATCAGCAAGTTTCTTCAGACTGTTAACATGGTTATCCATTTCTTTCCTGTAAATCGGCCAAATCGATAATTTCCATCCAGTTAAAAACGATATCAAAGGCGTCGTACCTCTAGATTCACATGTATTGATCAATCTATCGTTAAGTCTGATCATCGTTAACAACGGTATCGCAGGTGGTGGAGTTGTTGAAGATGTGATACCAGAGAAGAACTGATTACAATAATCTAAAGCTGGATCAAAGATTTCATGGAATATCCGTTCAGCCTCTTTAAGTGGTAAATGGTCTATCGGTGTTCTTGTCGATCCACGACGACCTGCCTCTGACATTGCGTCAACATGTGATTGACTAGGTGATTCCATTGGTGTACTCTCTCTCGATCGGATTGAAGTAGTAGAAGAAGTTTTTTGAACGAAAAATCGAACGATGAACGTGAATTCAGCTGAACCGTTGTCGATCAATACCAAACCCAAAGATCTGAAAAGTGCTTCCACACATGTCCGCTATCGAGTCAGAATAAATCTATCCTTCAAAATTAAAACTCACGTATTCCTTGTCATCGGCCATATAACCAAGAACAGCTCCTTCGCCTTCTACATCCAACTCGGCATATTTCAATCTATCATAACCACCTTGTTGTAGACCTGACGTATCTGAAGCACCACTCGTATCAGAAGTCACCACCCCTATCAAATCTAATTTATCCGTTGTTCTAGCTTTGATGACACCCAAAGCTCTTGTATAACGTCTGATACCAGTCTCGTAATAAGCTCTAGCAGCGTTGACATAACCTCTTTCAACCTGTTTAGCATGTCTCGGAGATTGACGTAAAAGGAACGCGTAAAAAGGTTGATATTTCAATAACAAGGAAGTTTGTAGAACGGGAAGATTCGTTGATAATCCTTTGGAAGCTGATTTGATAGGTCTGAATAATGATAACAAGAAAACTGGAAGTTGGGTTAAAGCTTTTATTCGAAGTCCCTCAAGTACTTGATCAAGTTCGTTTACGGCTTTAACTTTCGATCTTGATTTTATCGCATTCATCTTCTCTTCCAATTGTTGAATAGCTGTTAACCATAAATCAGGTGATTGTGAGGGTTGAGTGTCTCTAATCGCTAAAACTAATGATGGTGGTATAGTGATATCGGAAAGTAGAGAGTTCAATGAAGGGAGAATGGTCTGTTTCGTCAATAACTGGAATTTGCTTCAACAACTCACTCGTCGGCCTTTAAGTTGTTTCTCAATATCGGCAGATTTCTGTTGTAACTCTGATATCTGTCCTGAGACATCTGAAAGATTGTTTTGGAATGTTGACAAGTAAGATGCCAGACCAGATAAGAGTTCGTTGCTTGACTAGAATATTCGGCGTAGATCAGTACAGTAACAGATTGTCTACGAAGGAGGTGATGTCGCTCACCTCGACAGATTTTTCCAGTTCAAGATACTCTTTATGCTTTTTCAAAACTATTGGTATCAGTATCGTAGTACTGAATTTGTTACATACAGTTCTCTCGATCTTCATCCTCTGATCGTTAACATGTCGTCAGCAAACGTCAGACAAGACGACCGAGGTCACTTACCTGCTGCTTGGGTTCGTGAAGGACCCGCACCAGGGGTATCGATCTATGACTGTTTAGTATCTTGGAGGGGTAAAGTACAGCATCTGACTTACCTCGATATCATTCATGGATGCAGTCAATTGATATAAAGGAAGATAGAATGAAAGTAGAGTGTTAATTCTAATTGAACCTAAGCCACCGTTCACGGTTACAGTTACGTTTCATTTTACGCGGTTCAAAGTTGGATCTCAATTGTTCGTTACTTGGTCGACTTTAATTCTTACAACATAATTCATCTTATCGTCAAAACATGTCAGAGCTATTTAAAGATCTTCCAGAATTCGTAGAGGTGAGTCATATGCACTGAGATTGTTCACAGTGGGTCGAATCGAACACTGACGTTACCATCAACTTAGAACGATCTTGGCGAATCAATAGCAGCAAGAACAGAGACTTTAGGTATGTGATTCCATCCAATCAAACTACTCACATTCTACGTTTCAGCTACATTCAGAGAACTTGGTCCACCAGATTTATGTCATGTCATTAAATCAACAGGAACCAAAGCTGCACAGAAAGATGTGAGTGTTGGAAGTTTCAATCATTCTGTTGGTTGAGCCAAAACTAACGTTTTGTCAGATGGGATCATATCATTATTGGTTCGTTCAAATTTCGATTGATACAAACCTGTCCACTCACCAAATACCTCTAGTTCTGGGATAGAAGCGTCTTCATCAGCATCTTTAGCTGCTTATTTGAATTCTTTACAGTTCTCGATAGAAGAGAATCAAGCTTGGTTCAGTAAAGGTTCAGCTTGGAGGGTTAGAAATGGAACTTATTGGTAGGTCTGACTATTGAAATTAGGACTTTAATGTTAACACTGATTACAGTTGTTTCAACGCATTCTCGAGAGTAGATGTTAGAGTTCATGTAAAGATCCCCGGAGGTGTTGACGCTTATGTAGTAGATTTACGTGGGGAGAGGTAAGTCCAGAACGCCAGCGTTAATCTGACTCGAATTCAGACATGAAGCTACACCTGAAATATGGCAGGAGACATATATGTCCGCCCTACTTCGAGCAATCAGATATGCCGATGACGCTTCCTACCGATTAGCTGGATTCAGAAAATTGGATCCAATAACTACTCCAGACGCAGAGATTCGATTCTTGAAAGCAGCAGAAGCTTTATTTTTCAAAGGTAAGTTCTTTTAAACTGCTATGATACTGACAAATTAGGCTGGCAATTGGGTTCAGATCCGGAAATTCAAGTCGCTACCGTCGTGTCGAATCATTTGACTGCTGGGATTATGAAATATTTTTCGGATAGTTTCAGATTGGAAAGAGCAGCTAATCTATTTGAAAGAATGTATAGTAAAGAACCAGAGGTCGCTGCTTTACTGGCGAGAAGTTACATCGGTATGAGTATGTGGAATTTCTAGTGATCGGTTGATTCTCTCCATATTAACAATCCTTTTAGACGAAGAAATCAAAGCTGTCAGAATAATGAACGCTGCTCTCGAACAGAACCCTCAATCGTATCCAGTCTTACACGCCCAATGTGATTTCCTCTTATCGAAAGGGAAAGCAGATTGGGCACAAAAAGTTGCTCAACAAGCTGTCAACTCTGCACCCAGCGAATTCGTAACTTGGGCAAAACTTACCGAAGCTTACATCGAATTAGGTCAATACGATTCAGCGTTGCTTACATTGAATTCATGTCCGATGTTCACGTTTAATGAAAGAGATTTACATCGGATGCCGACACCTGCTAAAACCCATTTACCTGTTAAGAAGTTTATCCAAGATTCGAATATACTGGATGAAGATTCGGCTAGGGATAACGAGGTAGGTCAGACTTATGTTTTTTTCTTTGAGATATTGACAATGAATCTCAGGCGGATGTTGCATTACTTCGATTACCTGCTCCAGGTCTTCGAGGTACTTTTGCCAAAGCCTATGCACTCTTGACGACACTGGTGTCAAAGATTGGATGGGACGAACTCCTAAAAACACGTTCGGTAGTTTTCGTCATGGAAGAGGAATATAGGTTACATAAATCTACAGCTTCAGTGGAAATCAACGTCAATGGTCATGGCCATGGAACAACCGACAGTGCCCCTGGATCAAGTAAGGTCAATGACAACATTTCGGTTCAAGGTCTGAAATCGCCTAACGTCAACACGCCATCGACGATTCCTACGATAAGGATATCAACTGAATCAACTCGTACACCCAACATCGAGAATTCTGAGGTTATGAATGAGGAGGGTGGTGATGAAACGGAGGTGAACGCTGATGATCACGTTGATCCTCCGTCAATTGAGAAACCGGAGATAGCACAGGCAATTGAAGATCCTCATTCGCCTCTAGCGATGAAGGGAACCACGATCGATGAAGATGAACTGTTTGAGGGATCTACATTCTCCAACAAGAGATTATGTGAACGTTGGTTGGGTGAGTGAATGGTTCTACGAATATAGCTGACGTTGATTAGATAATCTGTTTTTGTGGGTCGAGAATGGGTGAACTGCAGGACTAACCTTTTTCAGAGTTTTATATGAAGATCTAAGAGTCTATACAATCTGGAGAGCAGAGATTTCACATTTCAAAACCCAACACATGTCATATCGTAAAACAGGTACTGAGGTGGGTTGTCCTCTCCATCTTCGTCGGAACACTAGTCTAACCCAAACCTAGTGGGAGATCCTCGGTGAACTAGCTCAAAGACTTCATCATAAAGAAGAAGCCAAAGACGCCTATCAACGTTGTCTAGATTCCAAATTCTCAGCCAAAGCTTTGATGAAGTTACTAGAATTTTATAGTAACGAAGGTGATTTACAGAGAACTTTGAATACTGCAATCAGGTTGACTACTTATCATCATCGGTATGTTGTTTTTGAATTTTACTTTTCAATTAGATAGAACTTATTGAGATCTGATTTGGAATTAGATGGTATATGGATTCATCATATCCTTCGCTTATCGCTCATTATTTATATAAATTGGGTTTAATACATGGTCACGCTAAAATCCAATATACCCTTTTATCAATGGTATGTTGTCGTTCTTGTTTCTTTGGGAGACACTGTATTTCATGTTAACGATCGTTTTAGAATCTGCCTGTAGGGATCTTTGAAATCATGCAGGGATACATGAAATATGCAACGACTTTTAACGTGAGTCATACTTTCTTTCTTCCAGTCTTACTCAATTCGATATTAATGAAACAATTCCAGGTCGAAGGATCAGAATTTTGAACTTAAAAACCATCTGATTACACATGAAAACTGTTAAACTAGCACCCACGTAGAATGAGACGAAAACCTTATGCAAAACCATCCATCACGTTTAATCATCATGATCAAACAAAAGATCTTCCCGTAACGATCGTATTTTCATATCAAGTTCTACGTATAAAATGAAAGAGAAAAAAGTAGTATCGTTCTAATCTTTGTAATCTGTACAGAAAAAACAAATAAAAAGTCGTATCAAAGTGGTGCAATGATTGAAGCGGATTTAGCATCAGTGATCTGAAGTGGGACGTCAGTTTTCAATGGACAGCGTATTGATAACTGAACTCACCGTTCTGAGAACGTAGTCATCACCGTTTTGAGTGATATATCGTACCCAAGGTAAAGCTTGATAACCAGATTTCTCGACGATTTTCAAATAACGAACTTGAATACCTGAAACTGTGAAATAGGGGATTTCGAATTTAACAGAGATGGGGGCTCGTTTATCGAGTTCCTCTGGGAGTGGTGTCAGTTGGAATGATCTGGTATCGATAAAAATTCAACTCACCATTTCTCACACTTGGTAAACCGAAATGCGCACGCATCATGTAATCCCTTCCACCACCTAGTTGTTTGATTTTCCAGACAAAAGCAGATTTCTCTGGTGCGTAGACTACAGATCCGACCGATGCCTATTAACGTGTCAGCTGCAGAAACCCTAATGAAAAATCTCTGAAACTCCAAGCTTACTCTGAATTTTGGACTATCGGCATCATCAGGAACAGGAACGTAAATCTCAACGTTGTTGGCTGTACTCCGTCTCTTGAATTGACCTCTGACTTTAACCATATATTCAACTCTTGAACCTCTGTGACTTTCGACGGAAGCTTCGACCCAAACTAATGGTTTCACAGGTGTAGATAATCTGTATGACATGAGTTCGAATTCTCCGTCTGGTGGTATGAACGAGATTGTTCTGTCGTTCTCGAAACGTGATAACCGGACACATTGATGGAATTTCACGTCCTCCATTTCGATCGATTTGCCTCGTGCAGCTGTGTTGTGGTGGTTAGACAATGCTAGTAAAACTTCAATTCAAACTTACCTCTCCCCGTTGATTCAAACATGACTTTATCATTCAATCCCAGTCTTAATTCTGGCATTCCAGATAAATAACATTTCATCTTGACAGCTCCCAAAATTTCCGACCGGATAACGTTACCAGATGCGTTAACCTTGTTGTTAGAACTCTTCTACCATTAAAAACTTACCAGTAAATTAACACTCTCAACAACATCCAAGAAAACTTCATTCTTCCTATATCTAATTCCTTCTGATCTCCATGAAACAGCGTTGGTAACGGCCATAGGTGGACGAACTTGAACTTCGAGTTTATGGGATTCTTGGGTGATGTATCTAGAATGTCAGTACATATGGTGGAGGGATTGGACGTACTCTTGTAAAATTTTACTTTCCGTCGTTTGCGGGAAACCGAAATCCATCATTTCATCGAGTAGTTCGTAGATGATGACGAAGTTATCTCTGATTGATTCTTCTTCCAACTCTTTGAAATACTCCGTGAGAACCTATGGATGTGTTAGATTTCGCTCCAGTTCAAGAAGTAGAACAACGCACAGAACATAAACGATGTAAGAAGAGGATAATCTCAGCAGCATTCGAATTACGTTTTGATAACGCCAAAACTGATATTGAGATTAGCGAATATGTGACGACAATACTCACGATAAAGATTGTTATGTCTAATGTGCATGAAATTGATACCTTCGTCTGTGAAACAAGGTGTAACTTGAACATTCTCTTCTTCCATATCCAGAACTAATGGAAGGAATCTTTCGATATGGGTAGGTGCTACATCGTCCCTGTATGATCTTTGAATGAGAGACTGGAAAGGTTAGTGGGGGAAATAGGTAATTTGCGAGATGACGCTTACTTTGCCTTTCACGTCGAGGATGGCGACTGGAGATTAGTATTGTGTTTGTTGTTATGTTACATACCTAGACTCGCCATTGTTGCTGATTAACCTCTAGTGAAATAATGAATATCAGTGGTGTATATGGTGTATATGGTGTTGAGGTTATTGTATTCAATCTAAGGAGGAGGTGTTGTATCGAATATTTAAATGATACTCCCACTTAAAACACGTGGCTACGCGTTACGCTTTGACTATAACCGATGTAGGTTCAAAGTAGTCAGTCATTCAACATTCACACCCACACCAACATCTACACCAACACCATCTAAAAGAAAATGTCACACAACCAGGAGGTAAGTAGATACCATACCAAAGTTATATCTCACTCATACCCACTACCCACAGGCTACAGAAGATGATCTCGCTCCAACCCAAACTGAGGGATACAAAGTAAGTCAACCTCTTCGCTAGTGAACCTCAAACCAGACCACTAACCATCAACGTACAGGTTGGTCAAAGTAAAACCGTAGCAGAACTAGCTGCTCTTGATCAAGTGAGTCAACTATCCTTAAATATCTCTCGACGAAACACTGACACTCAACAGGAAGATGAATCACTTCAACGTTGGAAAGCTTCGTTGGGGTTGACAGGCGCCGCTGGAGGTGGAGAGAAACAGGTACGACTCAGCTAGCTAATTCAGGAGTAATGTTGTCTGACAAGCTGACGACCGATTAGGTCATTCTCAAGACCCTTTTCTTATCTTCACCAACCCTCCCAAAGGATATTGTAGTTGATCTAACTCAATCACCTGAACAACTAGCTAAACTGAAGAAAGATCTTAGTGAGTGGCTACCTATCTTGACCACTTCAAGAGTGCATTGATACTGATAAGAATCAAAAAGTCACGATCAAAGAAGGTATCGAATATTCAGTAGGAATAACATTCGTGTAAGTTCGTTCTATTCACAAACACATATCACGTCTAATTCTATCCAAATCCGACCATCTGCAGTGTCCAAGGTCAAATCGTTTCAGGATTGAAATATCTTCAAGTAGTCAAAAGATCAGGTATCAAGGTTGACAAAACCGAGGCAATGTTGGGATCGTACGGACCTCAAGCTGACGCTTATACCAAATTGGTAAGTTGCTATTCAGCCGCGCGGGACCATCAACTTACAATATCCCAGTTCGCATCCGAAGAATCACCTTCTGGAATGTTGGCCAGATCAGGTTCTTACAACGTCCGTTCGAGGGTTATCGATGACGACAACCATGTCTGGTTAGATTTCGAGTGGGGTCAGTTATCCAATTTTTCGATGATGAAGAGATTGCTAACTGATGAATCAGGTTTCAAACTCGGTAAAGAGTGGTAGATACAGACCCTACTGTACGACCTCTCGTGTCTTGATTGGAAAGAGGTAACTTAGTGTTTGGAGATTACGATAAGAAATGTAGGCATTGTGGATTTGTAGATATGTATGCATTGCGGAATTGTTGTCATGTGAAAGAAAAGATCTTATAAGTCAAAGTCAACTACAATTCATCTACTATAAATCATCTACAAATTCTATCCAAACATTCCATTATCATTATACACTCGAAAAACCCCAAATCAAGACAATATTTTATATTAATTTTTCAAAACTCAAACCCCCTATTTAGCCCATTGCATCTTAGTTCTATCCTCAGCCGCTCTCCTGATATTGAAATGAATAGCTCTAACAGCGTTATCGACACCGTTCTCACTCCTTATCCTCTCCCCAACCCTAGCGGCTTTCTCAATCATCGTCTTATCGCTGGTAGCTTTGACTAACGCCGCTGCGATCTCATCAGATCGAAGTGAAGAGATCTTGATACCAACTTCTAGTTTCGTTACTCTGATAGCCCAGAAATATTGATCACTGCGTGTGGTGGTGGTTGTGTCAGACGATATTTTGATCGGATTGGTGGGTGAAACTTACCCGAACCACGGTTTGATGAGTGTGGGAATACCAGCTCGCAAACTTGCCCCAACGGTTCCAGCACCACCATGATGCAGAGCGGCAGCGACTTGAAATTCGTCAGTACAACGAAAACACCTGAAAGCCTTACCTTTAGGGAATAACCATCCATGAGGAATCTTCTCGACTCCATAACAGTTTGGTGGGAATTCGATGGATTCCCCTTCCTTCGCTGGATCACCTCCACGACTTGACCATCCTTTTGCGATGATGGCTCGGACGTCGGCTGGTTTAACGTCTTAACATACGATTCGAATTTTAGATGTATGACTCACCTTTTTCAACTGCTTTGATGATGCTTTTGGTCATCGCGTTGGGGTTTGGTACGACGATTGAACCGAATCCCTATCAATACCATCAACCACGACCTTGTAAGGGATCAATACTTTTGGAACTCACAATATAAACCAAAGGTTTCCCATCATCTTTAGCCTTCTGTATAAACACCTCCAAACTTTCAGGGGGTGTCCATTCAGTATCACTATTCTCCAAATTCCAGTATCCCGTAATATAAATATCATCATGCCAATCCAGTGGTTTAGGAACCACGGCCGAACTGAAATTATACAAGAAAGGGATTTTCTGAACTGACAATAAAGACATATCTGTAGATTTCAAGCCTAAATGTTTTTTACGCCATTTGTTGATTTGACCAGAGGTAGCTTTCCACATGATGTTATCGAACAAGACGTAGGTTGAATAGTTGAAACTTGGTCCCATCTCGAAGGCGGGGACCATGAATGCGTGTGGGTAGGATGACGTTCTTGTCCATGGCATCGTGAACGCTCGGAAATATGGGATCTTTAACCCTTCGGCGATGTGGACTCCTGCCATTGTTGATGGTGATTCAATGAGGACATCGGCGTCTTGACACGCATTCCAGGAATCGACGAGTACTTTCGTCAGTGAGTTCTAACCAGCTCACTCACAATCATCTAACCATTGACGGAAGGATCCTAGAGATTCCTTGAAGAAACCTGGGGAGAACATCTGATTGTTAGCTTGAAAGGGAATCTTGACCCACCTTGTGCTCCGTACTCAATTTCATCAAAGCAGTTGGATCACCACCAGCTTGACGATGTTCAATCCCATAACCTTCAATCCAACCCTTGAACTCGTCATGAGTAACGATAACGACTTTATGACCATCCTTCATCAAACGTAACCCCAAAGCTATGTAAGGTTGGATATCACCTCTTGAACCTATCGTCAAACAAGTGAAAGTTCTCGGTGAGAGCGTCGCACGGACCGCAGTAGGTTTATTGGCAACGAAAGGTAAGAAACTTAAAGCCTCATCTGGGAAAGCTTTGGTTTCCCACATCGCTTCTTTTGGGAGAGCCAAAATGTCCGCAGCGTGTTTAACAGGTTCTGGACTTGATGGCATGGATGCTGATGTTGCAACTGAAATAGAAGATATCTGGGATAGCTGGTCGATAGGTGTGATCGGTGATATCGGATCAGATAGATTTCTGGAGAATTGAGGAGGTGAAACAAGCTCCGAAGCGATGGAATGCGGTGTACCTGCGGTCGTCGGTGTATCAGGTGGTGTTGTGAGAGCTTGAATTCGAGAAACGACCTGAAGTCAGTTCAGCGATATCAGATACACCCACCTCATCTCTGGATTTCGATTGCCAGAATTCAAATCTTAGATCATGTGTCCCATGAATCTGTAAAGCCATACCGTGGAATCCTGCCCTGATACTAGGAGCGGTAACAGCACCTTTGATATCACTAGTTTTAAATCGGTACTGACGTTAGCGAGAATTGGGCATTTCAAATCTACCTTGACGTCCGCTCCGACAGTCGCTCGACGCCAGAAACATACATATCTTGGAGTCAATATGATATGACCTCGAGCTGGTACAAGTCCGTTTGAAACGTAACATCGTTTGACTGGATGTTAGTTCTCGACGATAATTCCAACTCACGCCAGATACCCTCTGTTTCATCTAGACCAAAGATCTTAGCTGCCATAGCAGCCTTCTCAGCCTTTCTAGTTTCTTCAACCAATTTAGATCCCTCCTCTTCGTCCTCTACCTCCTCTGAACTGACTGAACTAGATCGTTCCAAATCCAATTCATCATCACCAGCTAAACAATCACTACCACCGACCTCAAGAACCATGTTAGGCCGAGTAGCTTCATCCTTGAATACCCTTCCAGCGGAAGAATCTACAGCAGCTTCTAAAGCTTGAGCGAACCATGCTTGCTCGTTCAACACTGCCACGTTGAAGGTGAAAGAGTTGGCGGGATCCATTTCGTACGTCCCGTGAGCTGGATCTTGTAATCGAGGAGGTAGACTCATACCTATCCAATGAGTTGATTCACGTCGGAGTGGAGACTGGTCTAGATGGGCCGGTAAATCAGTTGAACGACGTTCCGGAGAATGTTCTCTACTAGGTTTAGGAGATATTCTGTGGAACGGTGAATTGATTGAAAAAGATCGACGAGGTGGATGATCTTTCAGTTCTTTTATTGGCTTGGGTGTAGCCGAACCAGACTGATCTTTAGGGAAACCCTCGCGAGAACTCGTGAAATCACCTTCAGCGATTCGTTCAGGATGCCAATCAAGTTTTTGACTGTTACTGAGTGTAATATCCAGACCGACGAGTGTGGCGAAAGAATGGAAGTCGCTGATACCGTTGATTTTGACGCGATCGAGTGGGATACAGACTCTCATCATCTGCCAATCCTCATTGTCATCTGCTCCCCCATTGAGAGCTCCATTTCCAGTTTGATGACGACGCCTCCATCTGGCTCGAGCATGTCGGAAGAGGACACCTTCAAATTGTCTGCGCCATTCAGCAGCAGATTGTTCGGTATCCACGGTAAACTTTCTGCGTTGAATTCCATTGGCTGATTCGAAGGTCACCAAGAAATCACATGGATTGGCAGGATCTTCAGGCTCAAGACGAAGCATTGAGGAGACTACGATTTAGTGACAACAACTCAATGGGACTTACGAAGCACACTGTCCAAGGGACGTACACGTCCAGATTCATCCGCACTAGGATAAGTCGTCACCATTTCCGCTGAAAGCTCCATCCATACCCTTGACTTCTTTGTAAAGACACCGTTCCGATGAATGGTCACTGGTCCAGCTTGGATCACGTCTGATTGATGAGCTGCTATTGAGTAAGCTGCATCTGATTTAGTGAGGTCCGGGACATCTGCACGAGCAGCCATCGCGCTATCCGGTGGAAGCAGCGCATGGAAGAGAATTCTGTGGGTAGTGAGATGAAGATTTCCTATCATCAAAATACCCCTGGCGTCAGATCTGTGCACGGTGCTTGGACTTACTTGAACAAACTTCCCTTGGATTCAGCTAACAATCTTTCCGGCTCTGGTGGCTGACCGTCAACCCCTTGAACAAGATTGGCTATATCTCCAAATTCTTCGATTATAACCTGTAATTTCTCTTGGTCCGTTACCTGATCAGTCTGTCCCTCAGTACTTGGAGTTGAGGTTCCAGAGTCAGTAGTGTACAAAGTAGGCTCTGTTGATGCGATTGATGAAGTGGTTTCAACTTCAGAATCCTCTGGTGATAAACTGATGTCCAGTTTAGATTCAAATCTTGGTAAAGGGGGACGTTTCTTTCCCTTCTGTGATGCTGCACCTGATAAAGCTACAGGTTGAGCGAGACTCGACAGATTACTCATCGAAAGAGCTTTCGTTAGCTGAGTCAGGGCATCCGGGACATACCTGCAAATCTTGAACTCAACTCATCGTTATCAGCCCTACCGACCGTCTCCTCCATCCATCGATCCAACGCCTCTCTCTTTGCATCTTCTTCAGTTTCTGGTTGTAAATGTACAGCAGGGATAGTAGCGGGGTCGGGTGTAATGGTTGTCTGACTCTGTGAGAGAGGAGATACCGATTCTTCATCCTCACTATCGAATTCATCCGATCCACCTTCTTCTTTCCCACCAGCCATTGCCTTGATCATCCCAAACAATTGACCAGAAGAAGCTGTCTCATGCCATGGACAACCAGTAAAACTCTTATGACTTTTTGGTTTGAGTGGCGTGGAATCTGTTTTTGATTTGGTTTTTGGTTTCTTGTCTTTCAGAGATAACGAAGGGATTCGTAAGATTCCGGTATCGCTTGGTGTTAATGATGGTGAGGATGACGGTGAGGACAGCGGTGAATGAGAGAGAAGATTGGATAGTTTGTTGGTGAATGTAGGCATTGTTGTGTTTTTCGTGCTTTTGTATACTTCCAACGAAGCTTACTGAAAATTTGCTGACCGATACTGGTAAAAATGTGGTGGACGAACGTAAAACGCTTGCGTGCAATAACCGACCAAAGGAATGCCAGTCAGACCGAGGTGACGTGGTGAGGTTGACGTTTGAGCGCGGGATTATGTGAGACCAGACCAACGATTGGGACGAGTAAGTTGAGATACAAAAGTGGATGGAATGAATGGAATGTGGGAAGAGAAGAAGAAGATACTGATGGTGATGGTGATGGTTGATACTTATAGGGGTGAGAACCGTGCTAATGCTAATATATGCTATCTAAGATCTCGACTGCGACACCAACATTAGGCTCCGAGATGTGAACGTTTACGTCCACATATTTGATACCGGGTATACTTTACAGTACAAGAACAAGTACTGTCTATCTGATAGAGATATACACGAGTATGCATGGGGTTGCATATAAAACGAGTCACAGTCTTTAATGTAGCTGTAGATGCTTATTACATATACAATGCATGTACTCTGCTATCACTACGGTACGGTACAGTATCTCAATACAGTCTTATTCAATCAATCTTTAAAATGCCACGTGTCACAAAATTATTATAATAAATTATTTCGAAATTTCTCTAAACCTTCATCTTTCAACTATCAACTTGATTATCTCAACTCATTTCAACCAGGTTGCTTCAAGTGGGTTACTCTTTTCATTCACGATATGTTCTTCCTATTCTATTCTTCTGTTCCCTTCCATTATGATGCTTTACAAACTTATCTACATTGTCAGACAAAAATTTTGTTGACCACTTAAAGTTACTGATCCCTCCATCCCCTCCTCCATTTGTTGTTAATTGCGCTGTCGTAGATCACCAGCTAACAACATCTTATAGGTTACTCCATCGTTAATTTTACTACTTGGTAGTTGCACTAGTGGATAGAGGTGCGATCTTCATTTGTTAATAGTCTTCCGTAGAAAATTGTACTGAAGCCATGCATCATTTTAGAATATCTGTCATGAATTTCTATAAATCCGCTGCTTTAACTCTTGATCATCTGGACAAGTATCAGGGGTCTGTGAAAGGTTCTTTGGCTGCAGCTGGTGTTACTACTGCATCTGGAGGGGAATCGAAACGTATCCTAGCTTGTTAGTAATTCGTCGTTTTCCGTTCCTACAATAGCTCATAAACCAACAGTGATAATCGAAACACTTAAATGTAGGCAAGATCACTAGATATCACTAACGACAGACCGCCCTGTCATCCAACAGCTACTCACCGTCGTCCCTTTGCTACAACTCGAAAAACTTGTCTTTCCCAAAAAAACACCACCCAAAACCCCAACTTCCCAAAACCTCCTTCATGTACTAATTCACGATCTCCTTTTCTCCTCGAAAACTCGTATCGAAGCGTCTGACAAATGGCCACCAAAAGAAGCTATTCTCAGACATCAAACCCGACTGCGTGCTGAGGTCGTTCGTATTCAGATTAGAGAAGGTAAATCGAGAAAAGAAGAATTGAGTAAAAGACCTGAAGGGGATGAGAACGCCAGATATATACGTTGGAACCCCAATATCGATGATTCGAGACAAGGAGATTGGTCGTTTGAAGCTTTGAAATCTCATCTTGGTGGATTGGGATATGTCAAGCTTGACGTTCCAGTTTATCCAGTTCCTGAAAAATCTTACTTCGTCGATCCACATTTGGAACCTGTATTGGTGTTTTCTCCAAGTACAACTTGGTGGGTTGGTGATAAATGGTATGACGGCGGTGCGATAATTATACAAGATAAAGCTTCATGTTTCCCCGCAAAAGTTTTAATGGACGGATGGACGATTGAAGAAGGAGAGTGTTTGGATGGAACGTGAGTGGGAGTTTTTGTCATTATGACTGATCGTTTAGAGCTGCACCTGGTAACAAGACAAGTTATATATCAGCTCTCATGAGAAACAAGGGTAAAGTGAGTCAAGATCTATATCATATCTGATAATCAGCTCCACGCCTTTGAAAGATCGAACAACCGATTCAAGACTTTGGAGAAAATGCTGGCAAGAGCTAACTGCGATAACGTTGTTGCACAACGTGCAGATTTTACAGAATCAAATCCAAAGAATTACAAGGGAGTGACTAGGATGTAAGTTGCCAACCTCATCCAATGTTGACTCTCAGTTTGCTTGATCCTAGTTGTTCTGGATCGGGTATAGTCAATCGTTTAGATTATTTGGTAGACGATGGTTAGTGTGCACAGTGAATTTCGCTCAAATCTAGACGTCGATGAACCAGACGCAAAAGCTGAAAGATTGGATAAACTGGCTACGTTCCAGTACCAAATGATTCTTCATGCTTTCAAATGTACGTCTTCAAGCTTTTGCACCCAACTAATTCTGTTAGTCCCATCGGTCAAAAGGATCGTCTATTCCACATGCTCCATACATGCTGAAGAGGACGAACAGGTCGTAATGAAAGCCCTACAATCAGCTGTCGCCAAGGAATATGGATGGAAATTAGCACCTCGATCATCTGTACTTCCAAGTTGGGAGAGACGTGGTCGTCCAGAAGAAATGGGTAGTGATAGTGGTGAGTATAATGTTATCAGAGTACGAATTAATACGATTCATTAGAATTGGCAAATTCGGTGATCAGATGTCTACCAGGTATAGACAAAACCAACGGTTTCTTTGTTGCATGTTTCACAAAGGATCCGAATGGATTGACGGTGTACACAAAACGACCAAGGGATGAGGCTGAAACTGTCAATGACGAAAACGATGAAAACAAAGACATTGAAGTTGAGGTTGAGGTTGGGACCGGTGGTGAATCAGTCAAAATCAAAACAGAGGCACAGTTGGAAAGAGCAAGGAGAAAGAAACAAACACAAAAGAAACGAAGAAAGGTAGCTGAATAGTCTGACCTCCTTGATGCATCCGTTTGTCGTCATTACAGTACAAAAAGAGTACCCTCCTTTTTGTCTCAATCTCCTTGAATCATCCTTTGACATTTGGATTCAGACCGCTTATATTTGTATGGGTGATTCAGTCCTTTTTTCCCAACCTTTTATCTAATTTGTTGGAGCGCAATGAAAGGGTTGCTAGAGCTGGGTACAGTATATAAGAAGGCGAGGTAGATTATGGGTGGAGCATTGAATTCATTCATCTACTTTATTAAATATATTATCTGCCCAACTCTAAATCTCTACGTTATCTTTCAGAACATGTCCACCATCGGTAATTGTAAAGTAAGTTTCGGATCACCAATCTTTTAAACGTTTCATTGACATGCCTCAGCTCTGTCACGCTAAATTAGCTACGACAACAGCTTCAGCACCACTCATGAAATCCCTATCTCGTCAACTCCCAGTCGCACCCCAAGTCCTCTGTCACGCCAATGTAAGTCATAACTCCAGGTCAAAACTAATAAGTCTAAGTGTTTGCTATTCTCATGTCCGGGTTGTGTCAGCAAGGTAAGTTTTTCAAGTCCTCTCCGAAACAAGGACTTGAAGTTGATTTTGAATTACAGGATCGATCTAGTTATTCTATCCTTAATCTCGCTAATCATATTTACGATTATCATTGCCATGAGTGTATGAGTGAGGTTAAGGTTCTTACTGGGACTGGGACTGTTAAGGTTGAGAAAACCGGTGGGATGATGAAGCCACTTTGTTCGTAGTCTGAGACAAACTTAGTATATATACTGTAGAAGTGAATGAACAATGTTCTTGAATGCTCGATGACCAATTAGATGCACAAAACTTTGCGTTAGATGGAGATATTTCATAAAATTTAATCTCAAAGACTATGGAAAAATGATCAAGAGAACGAATTAGATACTAAAAGAAAAACTAGACATCATCAGCCTACGAAATATTGCACATCGCCACGACACCACTAAAATGAGTTTCCCTAGTCTTAATGGTCCAATGAGGATAAAACCGCTAATCTGGAAGGCGGCTGCATATCCTCCGTATTGATCACTCGAAACATTTCTGTAACCTTGTGGAGTTCGTACTTGAATAGATTCAAAGCGTTGTTGTATTCGTTTGTGATTTCAACGGAAATGTTGTCTGTGGCGAGGGACTCGAATTTGGAATCTACTGTCAAGAGATCATCAAAATATTGAGACGCTTGACGACCATGCACGACCAAACTTCTACAAGCTTCACTTGGCGCGTTTTCGTAAAGCTTAGACCCGATATCTGCAAAACGACGAACGCATATTTCGTACATGAAGGTGACCAAACTGAGGAGCGCGAGAGCGGCGGGATCTTCGGCGGCGTTGGTGGAACGATCTCGATTCTCGAAGTTCTTGACGAGTTGACTCTTGATAATACAGGTGTCAGTTCATTTAGAGGTACTACTGTTCTGAAAAAGTATGTACTCACTAGGTTATCCTCGTATGGAGCCCTGAGAGCTGACTTGAACGTTTTCCATCCAAGTCGGGTGAGAGCCAGATTAGGTCTATGGTTGTAAGTCTGCTCGACGAAGTACTTTTTCAAAACCTCTTCTTTGGTGGGATTAAACGGTTTATCCGACATTGTGAATTTTTATACAAAGTGAAATAAAAAATTAATCGAAAAAACGGTTGGGATTGAAGGGGAAAGTGAATGAGAAAGAAAGAAAGAGGGGGGATAGAAAGTCTGACTCGATTTCAATCGTATTCGTACATGGAGATAGAAGGCAACAGCTTGAATGGACTGTCTTTGAAAATTTATGGATGGAACGTCTCTTTCCTTTTATGACTTGATTTCATGCACTATCAAGAGAAATTCGGAGCTTCGAAACTTGTACATTATCATCGATGCTGTGACTAGGAAAGAGAGTTGGTACTGGATACCCTCAAGTTTTTATTTATGTGGTTGAACTTCAATCTCTCACATTAGCAGTACTTCCATGATTGATCATCATACTATGTCATAAATCAAAATTTACAAAGAGTGGAGTAACTTCACTACAAAAGAAAAGAAGACTAATTCTATACAGAGAAAGAGAAATTAAAACCAGGCGACACTTTAGTACAATTCACCGCCATAATATTCCCTTCCCGAGCCTTTTCGCTCCATGATCGAAGAAACGATTCTAAGTCGAGAAGGTGGCTTTAAATCTTTTGTGTCTAATCTCTGAAAGCCTTCTGAAACATTTTTGAGAGAGATTTTGAACTCTTCCAAAGCACTCTCGTAGCTGTTTTTGAGTTCTTCGGTGATGTTCTCTGCGGAAATGAACTCGTACTTTGAATCTTGGTCCAAGAGATTGTTGAACTTAGCAGTGGTTTGACGACCAAGCTCGAGAATCTCATTCTCCTCTACTTCTTCATCGGAATCGTCGTTGTAAGGGTATGCATCGGGATCGTACAGCCCGCGTCGAGTACAGATCTTGTCGACCAATGTGACCAAACGAAGGAGCGTGATAGCTTTTGGATCATCAGCTGCGTTTGTGGAGCGGTCTCTTTTTTCGAAGTTCTCGACGAAGAGAGCCTAAAAGATGAGAAGATGAGCTGGTCTGTCAAATTAGATGAGGAACTACCCACGAGAGAGTTTTGGTAAGGTGCGCTCAAGATCTTTGAGAAGGTCTCCCATCCAGACCTGCTCAATCTTACATCGTTGTATTCGTCGGGTTCGGCAAAGTTTTCTTTCAAGACTTCGTCTTCGGTTGGATTGAATTGGACACCACTTGACATCTCTTAAGTGTTATAATGAGACTGAAATATTTGAAGATTGTTGATAGTTGAGAAAACAGAAGTAAAAGTAAAAGAGGAAAGGTAAATGTGGCTATTACAACTTACTTATACAACGTGCTAGTAATATGGAAGGCGACGTCTGAAAGGATTGCATCTGTTCATGAAAAGACTTCCAGTTCTTTTGAATAGCTCCGTGAGCGTCATATTATCTCTGAGTGACGTAGATGTACACAAAAGAAATGTCATTGATTGAGCAGACGAGTTTTCTTTTCATCTGCTGTGTGAAATGCTTGATTCGGACAAACTTTTCGGACGTGCAAGATTGCCACAATTGCGTAAACAAAACCGAACTGAAATATCTAGTTCAATCGGGTAAGTTACATCTTTCAAGTACATACAATGCCTTCCACAAGTGTTGGAACGACTTCAACGAAACCTCCGTTGGCGTGCGCACGATGCAGGTAATTTATATCCCTCGTTAATGACTGATATCGTAGACGTTTCAAGAGCAAATGCAGACCGGGGTCGGCTGGAAGTGAAGGTCCATGTTGGAGATGCGAAGATAGCGGGTAAGTATAAAGGCCGTTGGGAGCTAACAAGTGTAGAAAAGAATGTGTTTATCTAGCCCCAGCTCCACCTGGACCAAGCTTGACAGAGTGAGTCGAATCTTAATACATGGTTGGAAAAACACTAATAATCTCGAAAGTCGTATGGGAGAAATGGAGACAAAATATGAGGAACTGTCTGAATTGCTTCGAACCACCGCTGAAAGATGTCGACGACTGGACGAGCAACTGGCAAAATTAACCTCCAATAATACAGAAACGCGGTCGGTATCCCCTCCACCTCAGCAAACTCCGATGGCTATTCCAGGGGTTGTAGGAGACGTGACTTCCTATGAGGAATTACGATTCACCCGGGCTGCCAGAAATACCAAGAGAAAAAGGGCTGCATCACCTGAGAATGTTGAGTTGGAGAAGGTCGCTTTCGAAATGTAAGTAAAGCGTCAAACGATATCTGATTTGAAACTCAGTTTCACTCGACGGTGTTTGAACACAGTTCCATTTCTCGATCCTGATTCCCCGACATACACCCCGACAGATATCAAAGCTCGCTCCCCTTTACTGTATTATGCCATGGTAGCTGCTGGAGCTAGAGAGGCAGAAGAACTAGCATCAGTGTACAAGGCAACTGCACCAGAAGCGATCAGTCTGTGTCAAGCATCTGTCGCAGGTGTTTTACCTACGATATGGGATTTCATGGGTATCTGCGTCGTTACAGCTTGGCTCAGTCCTATGAGACCTCCAGGTCATGCAGTGGCCATAGCTTATGAGCTTGACTTGCATAAATCGTATTCTAAGTTTAAAGATAATACGGGAGTAGAGGAATTCAGATTATGGGCTCATATCAATACTGTTGACGCGTAGTAAGTAAATTCTTTTCGTTTTCACCAATCAACTAACGATATGAAGTGTTGCCGTTGCGTGTGGGAAACCTACAATGATATCGTCGAAAGTCCGAGGCCCAATCGTTGCTCAAGCTCAAGCTCTGCTATATCGTCCAACTGTGAGACATCGAGATTATCGTCTAGTTGCGCAGCTGGAGATCTCTTTACTTCTCAGTGGGTTTCACAGTCTGGGAAAAATACAAAGCTAAAACTCTGTCAGGTTCAGTTCAAGAGGAGTTTTTCCACGGACCTGAGGTCTCTGACGCTGTGGGGTATGAATCTATGCACACACACTCTGCTACGATTGAGGCTTGGTTCGTGAAGTGGTCTCAAATCGCAGGTAAGACCTCAGTACAATGGTGAATGATGAGCAAGTACTAATTGCAAATAGCTCAAATTCCCTCTGCAGAAGGTGTTTTCAGTCTGACATCTTCCATCAAACTACAAAACCAATTCGCACTTCTGTATATTGACGCTTTCGCGATCCGGGGAGTGAGTAGCGCCAGCGACATCACCCCTCGACGACTACAATCTATCCGTGAAGCTGTCAGGCATGCTCTGGGAGGTGTGAAGGTGACATTGGAAAACTTCCAGCCTCCAATTATCTGCTATACCTCTGAGTGAGTTTACTTTGAAACATCCACTGACTTCAGATACACCCATATCAATATTACTTTCGCAGCTGTGTTCCTCCTGAAAATCATTCGTTTACTTCCGAATGAATTTGACGAGAATCTGATCTTAGCTCAAGTTCGGAGTACGGCTGAACTGCTTGGTAATATCTCTGGACGGTCTCATGCTACTTTCATTGAACGGATGCTGGAAACTGTGGAAAGTACTCGAGGAACTCAGATTGCGGTTAATAACACCATCGATCCCGTGGAGTTGTTTACGCTCAATGACGATTTCTGGCAGTGGAGTTCTGCACTGCCTGCAGAAGGTACTGGTTTCTATTCCATAACATAATCGGTCATCCCACAAGATTTCTCTATATACTAGAAACTGTGTAATCTGTAGCCTTTTTCAAAACCTCCACAATGAAATCAATCTCTTTCTCTTCAATGTTGAATGGAGGTGAAATAATCATGTGGTCACCGTTTACACCATCGATCTAGGTTTCTCATCAGAATGACACTTGGAATGGACAAATCTTCACTACTCACTGTTCCTGTTCCAGGGTACAAGACGACTCCTAATCGCATGCACTCCTCTAAAATCAGGTTCGATACGTGTAGTTCTGGGGAGAAAGGTTCCTTTGAAGATTTATCTTTGACAAATTCCACGGACCAGAAAAGACCTTGACCACGAATATTACCGATGTTGGGGTGATTGTCGAATTCCTGATGCAATCGTGCTTCCAAGTATTCCCCACGAATTCGACAGTTCTCTACGCTAAAAACAATTCAGTCCTAATCCAAAACACGACACACACAACTTACAGATTTTCAGATTTGACTATTTTCTGCACCTCAACTCCAGCTCTACAGCCTAAAGCTGTGTTTTGATAAGTGTGACCATTAAGGAAGGCTCCAGTACCTTTCTGCATGACGTTGACGACTTTCTCGGAAAGCAGGACAGCAGATAATGGCACGTAACCACCACTAATCGCTTTCCCACAAGCTTGGATATCTGGTTGGACACCGTGATGCATCCAAGCGTGTAATTTCCCGGTTCGACCTAAACCACACATAATTTCATCTAGAACCAATAAAACACCGTATTTATCACAGACTTTTCGCATGGCAGCGAAATATCCTGGTACAGCTGGAACTGTCCCTGTTGTTGCTCCTACTACTGTTTCCGCTGCGAAGGCGGCAACTGTATCTGGACCTAATGCGAGGATTTTGGTTTCGAGCTCGTCAGCTAGACGTTGAACGTATTGTTCAGTCGACTCTTCTGGGAGTTGGTAGCGATAGGCGTAGCATGGTGATACGGCGTGGTATGTAGAGGGGAAAAGATCACCGAAAAGTGAACGACGGAATACATGTCTGCCTAATCCTAGTGCTGTTAAGGTTAGAAAGGTCGTTGAAACTAGACCTACATCCAAGGGTATTTCCGTGATAACTCTGCTCTCGAGCGATGAAATTGATCCTCTGAGGTTGTCCATTTTCTACATGATACTGTCGTGCTAACTGTACAGTAAGTATAAACCCCTGTTCCTACAACGTACTTTGATAGCAGCCTCCATTGCCTCAGAACCGGATGTATAGAATACTGCTCTTTTCATCCCTGAATCTTGAACAAGAATTTCAGCGAGCTCTTCAGCTGGCTAAGTAGGAGTTCAGTTGAAATTCTAATCCTTCTGAAAAAAGACTTACAGAATTCGCCCAAAGACCGGAATGAACATACGAAACCTGCTGAAGCTGATTGAATAGAGCCTCAGACACTTCTTGTCGACAATGACCAATGTTGACCACGGCAGCACCACCACATCCATCTAGGATCTTGGATCCATCTTTCATATATAGATAACTACCACTTGCTCTACAAAGTCAGCGCTGGATAAACAAGCTCACGCACCTCTGAACAAATATCGGATCATGTTTCAAAGTTCGATGGAACACTGAAGTCTTTGCCCGTTTCAGTGGCATTTCGTTGTTCCTTTCCAGCTGATCAATATCTGGTGACATCTTGATTTTAAAGCTATTGAATGCAGTATAGTATCGTTCCGCTGAGTTATTAAATATCTCGTAGAAATCAAGATGAAATTCACAAGGTCTTATCGGTACCGTAAGGACCGCTTTCCGATGGAAGAGGGTTCAAATCCGACAGGACACCTGCGGTCCTGTCCACAAACCTTTCCATGATCCTCACGAGATCTGCAATAACGATAATATGTTCAAACGAGAAGTTTGGATCTTTAGAATCAACAACATCAAGCATAATGCCATCAGCAACTTATCCTGTTAAAACAACTGTTCAAGTCGAAGGCTTAGGAGAGCTTTCTGGATGGTTGAACTCGGATGGAACTCAACAATTCTTCAATGTCCCCTATGGTATCGTTTCGCAGCGATTCACCAATTCAAAATTGAGAGAGTCCTGGCCTGAAAATCAATGGGACGGGAGATATCTTGGGTACGTAGAGTAGAGTAGATACCAAGTGAAGCTGGCTTACACCAGTCATAGGGCTGCTTCTACCCAACCTCAAAGACCTTTCTACCCCTTCCCCATGCCAGAGCGAAAACACTTGAAATACGACGATATGGAGATCACTGATGAATTCGATTGTCTCAACCTTCACATCACCGTCCCTAAAGGCTGTGATGTCAATGACAAGCTCCCAGTCATTGTCTTCATACATGGAGGTGGATTCGTCTTCGGGACTGCAAATTATTCATTGTTAGATGGAAGACATTTGGCGAACTTAGTGAGTGGTCCAAACTGAATGAGACCTCCAACTAACTTGATTCCAGAGTGTAGAACAGGGAACACCAACAATTATTATCACTCCAAACTACAGATGCGGTTTCTACGGTGTAGGTATTATGTGTAGTCTCTTTCTGACAACCAGTTCCTTGCTTCACACGATATCGGAGAGGAATCACCTGATGGAAACGGTAATTTCGGGTTGATTGATCAGAAACACGCTTTGGAATGGGTTAACAAAGTAGGTTTCCATAAGTCTCGACTGGACTGACGACTAGTACGTTTCCAATTTCGGCGGCGATCCTTCTCGTGTTTTATTAACTGGTGTTTCTGCTGGTGGAAGTGAGTGAGAAATCTGTAGCCCCTATTGACGGCATTCAGTCTCTGTCGATGTCCACATGAGATCATCATGGAATCACTTATTCCAAACATGTGTACTTCAAAGTGGAACCATTCCAATCTGTGGAATGTACACAGTTGAAGAATCAGATGTCATCTACCAAAAACTTTTACATGAGGTTGGTATCGATACCTCCCTCCCTGGTCCGGAACGATTGGCAGCGCTCAGAGCTGTACCGACTGATTTGGTTAGTCAGGCGACATATGAAGTCTTCCAAGGTTTGAATCTACCTCAATTCGGTGTTGTTCATGATGAGAAACTTCTTGGGCCTGGACTTCTACCTACTCCTTCAACTTATGTCGGTCAAAGTCTTGACAACATTTTCAAAGGTACAGTTGTAGTAGGAACATGTCAACGTAAGTTCCCTCGACAAGAGTTTCGAATAACAAAATTTAAGACGAAGGAATAATCTATGATCAAGCGTATCGAGATCACTCAGTTGAACATATCGTCAGTCGAGTCAAGACCTTCCTACCAGAAAATTTGGTCGATAAATATATAGCTCATTACAACGTACATGAAGGAATGAGTTATCGTGAGAAATACGACGCCATGCAGGCAATGACTACCGATGGAATCTTCGGTGCTCTACCTTATTACCTTGCTCAAGCTAATCCTGAACAAATCCATGTGTTTTATTGGGGTAAGTTCCCATATTTGATTGTACTGATGTCAGACCATAAAAGTCAATTCGACAATCCTTGGGGAGGATACGCCCATCACTCACTAGATTATATGTGTGAGTACAATGTAATCATTCCTCAACAATCACTAATTCTGGTATCCAGATCTTTTCGGGAATATCACCGGAATCTTAACACCAGAAGAAATTGAACTTTCACGTCAAGTAGGCAAAGATTTCATTGCTTTCGCCAACGGACTCAAACCCTATCCAACTTGGGGGACCGAACAGAAAGTTCGACAATACGGTCCAGACAGTGTATCGTCAATTGTTAGTCGTTGTGAGACACGTCCAACTTCATGGTATGACGAGATCGCTCCTCATATCGAAGATGTTGACAAACTTTGTACGGATTTGATGATGAGACGCTGTGAATTGGTTAGTTTGGAATTTGGACCGGGTTCAAATAGTCGACGTGTGGTTACTCAAGGGAAACCTTTGGCTCTGTGATATAGACTAGTTTTTTATGCATTACGTAGATGGATTGAACACCCAACTGAAGAAGACAGATCTTTTCGTGGAATCTCGAAATTTAGGCATGCATGAGCAACAATTGTGGAAGATATCTAAGATTTCTTTCGTTACTTGTTCTCACTCAGTCGAAGACATCGTTGTCTAACAAAATTCCTGAGAATCGTGACTTGTACAAAGATCTGTCGTACTCATGAGTCAGTTTCGTCAGTCTTTACAAAATACCGGCCCTGATCCTGTCCGCAGGTATCGATTCGGCCTGTATTCAGTCAAAGTTTCGAATCGGTCCTTAGAGATCCCGCAGGACCGCACCCTATCATAAAGCTTTTGATCAATCGCAACTAGATAAATATCGACTTACCACAGAAATGATTGAGAACCATATTCACTTGTTGAAGTAGACAAAATCCAGAATGTCCGCTGTTGAAGAGAAAGTGAGTTTTCCTCCCATATGGTACATTTAAAACGATATCTGACGGCTGGACTTTAGAGAGAAATGAAAGATTCTCATGTTTTGGAAGCTCAACTTGATATAGATGTCAATGCGAGTAACGATAAAGCACTCGCACTTCTTGCGGAGGAAGGTGATAGAGTGTTTGATCCTTTCGGACCTGAAGCTTTGGCTGTGAAACGAAAGATCGATATCCATATCTTACCTCTATTGATTATTACCGTTTTACTTCGTAAGTTCGTACTCATAAGCTAGGTTCAAGGATTTGAAATGCTAACTAGATGCAGAAAATATGGACAAGGCTACACTTTCATATGGTGCTATCATGGGTTTAAGAACTGATACCAACCTTACTGCCGATCAGTATGTCTCAATTGTCTAGATGTTTGATCTTGAACTGATTAAAACGTTGTATAGATATTCATGGTTAGGATCTTTGGTTTATTTTGGTTTCTTGGCTTGGGAAATTCCAACTCATATCTTAATTCAAAAATTGCCTTTGGCAAGATATGCTTCAATCACGGTCATTCTTGTAAGTTTGGGATCCTTTCACTGAGTCCCTAATTGAGATACTGATTGATGAATAGTGGGGAGCACTTGTATGTGTTCACGCCGCCTGTAAAGATTTCGGTGGACTCGCTACTTGTCGTTTCCTTTTGGGTATTTTAGGTAAGTAGAACTTAAATCACTATAGTAAATCAAACTGAATGATTCAGAATGTACCGTCACACCAATTTTCGTTTTAATCACCGGATCATGGTACAGTCGCGAAGAGCAAGTGAACCGAATCGCCCTTTGGTTTGGAACTGCTGCCTTAGCTCAAATCCTAGGTGGAGCCCTAAGTTACGGAGTGTACACGATGGTCAACCCTTCCCTCAAAACCTGGCAAATCTATTTCCTCATTCTCGGTCTCATCACCGTCGTCCATGGAATCTGGTTGATTTTCGGTTTGAGCGCTTCACCAACTGAAGCTAAATGGTTGAACGCTGAGGAAAAGATCATCGCGTTGGAACGTTTGAGGAACGGCAGGACCGGTACTGAGACTCATAGATTCAAGAAGAGTCAGATGATCGAGGCGTTCAAGGATGTTAGACTTTATTTGTTTTTCATGCTCATGGTTTGTTCGGGTTTACCAAACGGTGGTGTTGGAGCTTTTGGTCCTACCATCATTGCTGCCTTTGGATTTACGACTGGGGTAAGTAGTGTCTTTGTTTATGAAGAATCGAGACTGATCCACCTTGTAGCAAACAACTCTTCTCTCAATGGCGCCAGGTGTTTCAGAAGGCGTAGGAATCGCCGTCGGTTGTCTACTTGCCAAAACTACTAAATCAAGATGTTGGAGTGGTGTCGCATGTCTTTCCATCGCTGTTACAGGTGTCATCATGATGTTAGCAATTCCTGCTGAACAGAAATATGCTAGATACGCTGGTTATTGTTTACTTTATTGTGAGTTTTTTTTTCAGGATGTGATTTGACTGGGATTAGGGTGGCCTGTTTGTGTCATTTTTATTCTTTCTTGGTTGTCTTCTTGTGTTTCCGGTTCCACCAAGAAGGTGATGTTCAAGTGAGTGGTTGAAAGAACTCGGGCTTTGAAAAGTACTGATGCTTTGACCTCTTCTTCCCAGCTTAAGTTACAATTTAGGTTATTGTGTGGGGAACCTTCTTGGTCCACAAACTTTCAGAGCTAGGTGAGTACGATAAAAAAAACTACGAAAGGAAACACACCTGACATTGTGTTTAGCGACGCTCCCAACTACCCAGTTGCCAAAGGTGTCATGTTGGCTTTCATTATCATGTCTGGCGTTATGATCATTTCAATCTGGGTAAGCCACCTATCAGTCGATTTTACACACCCGCTAACGAAGGTTTAAGGGTGTTCATTTGATCTGGAACAAACAACGTGATAGACAAGACGCCGCAGATGAAGCTGCAGGTATCGTCCATGAAGTGCCACCCAATGTTGAATTCTTGGATCTCACAGATAAACAACAAAGAGCTTTCCGATATCCATTATAGAGTTGACATGACGATGAGTTTTCAAGTAGGAGCTTTGGAATATCTTGTAAATCTGTAGAATGAAAGATGATGCAGGAGATCTTTGCGTGCGGTAACTTAACGATCAGCCTCAAACAATTCGCGGCATTCTCGTTGTTCGGCATTTGCAGACAGGGAATTCAAGCTAAGAAAAACTGCTGCGAGAAATCTTGGGAAATTCGGTCACCTAAAGATCGACTGCCCGACCCGAAGAAGCCACCCAATCCCGCAAACTCAGACAAAATTTTGAGTTGTTGAGAGGGTTGTGCAAAGAAGAAAGTTTAAAGTTGCGCTAGTCTACTTTCGTTCTTTGGCAAAAGAAGGAATATCAAAATCAAAATCAAAATCAAAAAGTCAAAAGTCAAAAATAGAATCCTGAGTTTGGAAGGTTCTTAAATCGTTACAACAGGACATGTCGTGCTATTTATTTTACGTCAAGGAATGGGCTTTGGCTTTTGGTGTTAGGAACCCTGCTTTTTGGGTTCCGAAGTTGTAACTTGACAACAGGATTTTTTGAGATTTTTAAGGAAATTTACATAAAGGCGGTATGTTCATTTACTGACTCTGTGCTTCAGGTACAGTTACTTACTTGATACTTTGTACCTAAATGATTGGCGTTTGTTCGAAAAGAACTCGCGGTCGTCGCTTCACAAGACATGACGATCGATGATGGTGATGAGATGAGGGTGAGAGTGAGCTTGAGGTTTCAGGTGGCCCATAGATGATCAAGGAGACGACTGAATGAATGAATTGAAGTGCATTGCCATGTGCGCAAGCAAGTAGATCACATTGAAATAGATACAAATACAGACACGTCGTACTTTTACTTGTAGTATGAGGTAATTACTCTCGATCGTTGCTACCAACGGAAATTTGACCTATTAAAGTAACATAGTAACTTAGTTCGACTTGGCGAAAGTCTAGGTGTTAGTAACATACCAACTTAGACTGCGTTGGGTTAGACTATTTAGTAGGAGTGAGTTGAGGAATCCCATACCTTACCTACCTAACTCACCTAGAAATTGACCTTGTACCTTCAAAGTTAAAGTTCATTGATCGACGCCCAAGAGGTCAAAAGCAAGTGAAAACGGTTGAGAAAATGATAAGTGGCGTTTGGACACCTCGTGGGTCGTTATTGAAAGGGAGTCGAGGCGTGGCACCAGAGGGGAGGGGGTTAAAAGCTGAAAATGAAAAAAACAGAGTTGGCTAGCGCGGTGCCTGAATATAACAAATTACCCTTAAACGCCACGTTTTGATGAACCAACCATCTCATTACCTTACGTGAGTAGGATGTAGCAGTTACAGTAGTTGTTGGTGAGCAGGGAGTAGGTAGTGGAAGTACAAGTATAGATACACCATGTAACTCTCTTTCATCTACTTATTATAATGCATCTCTAATTTATACTCATTCTCTACTCATATCAATATCAACTATTCAACACCACCCCCCCTTCACGACCCCCCAACCACCATCTCACGCTAAAAGGCTAGCTCTCTTTAGTCCGAAACCGAAAACACACCAACATAAAAAACGGGTCAAAAATCAAAGCTTTAGTTAACACTAAGCAACTAAGCAACTAAGAAACTAATCAAACGATTCAATTCAATTCATTCTCGAATCACTCAATCACCCACTCACCCAACCTCATCGAACTCTTTCAATCTTTACCAAGACTTCACTCATGCAGTAAAAAACAATTCATCTTGATTTCACTCTTTCAATACCCAGACTCAAGAGACAACTTGGCAGTACGCTATGCTAAACGTCTATCTCGTCCCTCCAAATGGTAACGCCAGTAACCAGTTATACCCAACAACAGGTAGGTCAATCATAATCAGGATATTTTGCTGACCATGTAGGTTTTCTTGGTGTAACGCCAGTGATAGTGAGCGGAACATGTACGACGAAATCAGCAGAAGGATCGTTATCGCTTAACGTCAAGAAAATATCTCTTCATCTTAAATGTACAGAGGAAAGATTATCTGGACCGTTTGGTGTAGTCGCTGAACACATCCTTTGGCAAGCTAAAGAAGTATTATTCGAAACCGAAAGTGGATCAGTGGAAATGACCGATTGGAACTCGCCATTTAGGATAACTGTTCCAGCTGACGTTGGTGATATCGTTCCAAGTACACAAGGTTTCAAGGAATGGAGAACAATTTGGAGATTAGAGGTTACGATTGAACACGATCCAGTTCCTTTGATTGGTACAAGGACTTCAAAAATTTATCAGATTCATTTATATAACCATAGATTACCATCTATACCACCTCCTTCGCCTCAATCACCAATTACTTTAGGTACCGACTCAGCCCTTACCCACGTTACAATCACCGCTCCTCATCTCGCCGCTGGACCCGGTGATTCTCTCTCAATTTCAGTTAATGCTTTACCCGCGGATTCAACTTCCATCATAAAAAAGACGACTGTTTATCTTGAACGAAAAATTGAATTATTCGATAAAAGAGATCCATCACCTGATTCCAGTCGATCTAGGATATCATCAATTTTCAGGACCAGCGCTTCCCCACGACCTTATAGTCGATTGACCGACTCCACATCACCTTCACCAGAGACTGATTTGGGGGGTAAAAGTGTAGTCAACAAATTAGAGGAAGCGTTTTGTGAACCTGTTCTAGGTGATTCTGGATACCGTTCAAGTTTAACTCTAAAACTCCCCAATAGAAGTGGTAAATGGGATGTCGGGGAAACGTTGAGAACGAAATTGGTTTCGGTTTCGTTTGATCTCAGAGTTAAAATCGCTGTCAAAACCAAACGTGGTGGTGTGAAAGAATTCTCTTGTCCACCAGTTCCTGTTTTTATCGTCGCCACCTCAGCTCTAGAACGTGCTGAAGCTCTCAAAGCTTGTAATCCAAGAAGTGGGAAAAGGAAAGAAAGATCAAGAAGAAGTTTATATATTCAACAGGGTACCACTGAGATTTCGCATCCAATCGTTTCAGGTCGAAGGACAAAAACCAGATCACAACCTGGATCACCTGTTGTCCCTGTCGCCGTTCTTGGAGTGGCTACCAACGTTACTTCGATCTTACTTCCACCAAACCACGCACCTCAACCTCGTCCAGTGACTTTTACGTTCCCTTCGCCAATTTCATCAGAATCATCGAGGAAATCATTACCTCCAATATCATCATTACTCAACCCAGCACCTACACCTACGACACTTCTCAATCCACCACCCTCGATCTTCTCACCCCCACCATCAGAGGATGACGATATCCTTCATAAATTCCAAATTACCGGTCGAAGAATATCGACAACCGCATCAGAAGAGGAAGAGACTCAACCCTCACGTTCGAGACAACGTATAGAAAACAACGGAAACGGAGACGATTTAGATGACGAAGCTGAATTCGAACGACGACCTTCGTTAAGAAACATGGACGCTTTGGGTTTAGGTTTACCACAGATAGATGATGACAGACCTAGAAGACGACCGTTGACCGCACCAGCTCATTATGGAACTGTTTCATTCTCCAGACCACCACCACCACCACCACTGTCTGGTCAACTATCTAATCACTCGGTGTACACCGCTTCACTGCAACAGGGATTCAAGATGAATTCGAATGCTAGACCGATGACTTCTATTGGTGTTAGGTCAACCTCTGGTGGGTTCGGTGCTAGTTCCGGAGTAGGGACTGTTGGTGGTTTGGCGGTAGTACCTGAAAGTTCTTTTGCTTTTACGGTCACTGAGAGTAAGGAGTAGCTGGGGACGGGGTAGGGGGTCCAGAAGGAGACGGAGACGGTCGGTTTTATAATATTCATTGGGCTTTATTAGGCTACATAGCATTGGCATTTAGTACAGATTCATATCATATCAAATCAAGTAAATATCATAGTCACATTTACAGTCATAGTTCAGAGCATGTATGATCCTCGTACGGAGACCAAGCATACCTAGCATACCTAGCGTCGTCATTGCCCCCGCTCCTGCTCCCCTTTAATAATCCGATCTCTTGCTCTGCCCAAAGCCAATCCCATCCTAAATAGTCACTCAGCAATAATAACAATAATACCAACACCAACTAAACCAACCTATTAGTCCCCCAATCCCCCTCCCTCCCAACAGCTTCATCCTCCGTAAACCCAATCCCCCAAATCCGATCCGTAGCACTAGCCTCAACCAAAACCTTATCCCCGGTACCAACCAAAACCATCTTCATCCTCTCATCATTAACAAATTTATAATAATTCCCATTTTCAACGATCCGATCAGCAACTAAATTCCATTTTTCTCTGTTGAAACCCTTAATCTCCCTTCCTAGTCTTTTGGCTTCTGCTGGAGTTGGGGCTTCTAAGATGGGTAGAGCGGAGGCGGGGTCGAAAGTTAGAGCTTTGTGATACATCATATAATGTTCGGCCGTTTTGAAGGTTAGCTCTGGCTTGGTGGAGTCGGTAGGAGCAGGAGCAGGAGCAGGAGCAGGGAACGGTGAGGGATACCATTGAGAGAAAATCGCTTTGGAATATGGGTTTTGAGGGGTTATCTCGTGGTCGTAGAAGAATATGTAGGGTGACATTCGGGGTTGCCTTCCTTGGGTTATTGGACTCTTTGATTTTTCTTTGGATTTGATTGAGAATTGGAAGATGCTTTCGATTTTTGGTCGGTGACTGACCCCGTCTAAATTTACACTATGACGCGTTTGATTTCTCCGATCACCAAAATGAATGCAAAAAGTGACTCAAATCTAAGTTACTCTGTCTTCAATTGCTTTATAGTAGTAGATCTACCACAAGATGGACATCTCAAAATCAGATAAGGGAATGTAAATCCCCTCTTCGTACCCCACTGATGACCATTTAGAGCCCTAATCCTCCTACTGATGGGAGCTTTCCTGTTGATCTTCGGTTTAACATCTTTCGTCATCAGAGGAAAATTGTTTTTATCGACTGCGGTGGTAGCTTTGGTCTTTGGTGGGTTGTTGAATTGAGTAAATTGGTTGATTTGGGCTGATGGTGTTTGCAGGTATAGCTTTGGGACATAAAGGTGCAGAGTGGGTTTTGGGGTTGACACTCATACTGTAGCTGAAGATAATATCGTAGTCTACTCTGGATCTTACCTGTTTCATGGGAAGTTGATCATGAAAACGATCGATCCAAATCAGTTCTTTTATGGGTAAATCTTACACTTCCACAGACAAAGGTCATGCTGAAAATCTGAATCGACATCCCATAGTTCACAAGGATCGTCCTCGGTATCCAAGTTCTTTCGGCTGGTGTCACCCTCCCCCCCAAAATCATTTTGAAACCTGTATTCTTCAAGAGTCTGTTAATCCTTTTGGGTCCTGTTATGGTTTGTTCTGTGGGGTTGGTTGGGTTGTTCGCGAAATTGTAGGTTATGTACGACCTCAGGTGTACGGCATGATTATTAACATTCAAATTGCTTAGATTACTACCTTCGTTCGGTTGGTTGGAATGTTTCGTCATCGCTTCGTGTTTGGCGTTGGTTTTTCCTTATTTCTTCCAACGGAATGATATAGCTGATGGAGTTTAGTCCCACCGATCCTGTCCTTGCTGCTTCAGTCGTGAAAGGTACATTTGCAGAGGTGTGTACTCCTACAACCACCTACCATCAATAATTCGTTACTAACAAAACCCACAGCGCCACGTCCCACCCTACATCCGTGATCTCCTCTTAGTAAGTCCATCCCCCCTTAACCTAAATCTTAACATCAAAAAAGTGTGAATCAGGTATAAACGACGGAGCTGGAACCCCTTACTTCCTCTTATTCCTCTTACCCCTGATTTCCAACTCCCCAACCAAAGATTTCTTCTTACAAGGTATACTTTGGGAAAGTGTTTTACCTGTTATCGGTGGGAGTCTCGTTGGGAGTTTATTCAGAATCTTTTGGGTGTTTTCAAAGGAACGTGGATGGGTCGATAAAGAGTCTAGATTGGTTTGGACGATTGCTTTGGCGATCTTCACTATTGGTTTAGTAAGTCCGAGATACTGCAGTTTGGGGAGATCTGATGAGATACCCTCAGTTCGAACTTATCGATTCTAACGAACTTCTCGCATGTTATTTCTGCGGGACCACAATGAACTGGGATGGAACTTTACATGAAGACGATATCCATTCACATTTCTCAGAAGGGATAGACGCTTTACTCGACGTTTCAGTCTTCACGACGCTAGGAACGATCTTACCTTGGGACGTGTGGTTGGATCAGGATTCTCCTGTCCCCATCGCTCGACTTGTTGGATTCGGTTTTCTAGTGATTCTTCTCAGGAGATTACCTGTGGTTCTTGGTTTGTTTAGATGGATACCTGTTATTCGGACTTTTAAGGAAGGTTTTTTTGTCGGTTGGTTCGGTCCTATGGGGGTTGGAGCTGTTTATTATTCTCTTAAAGCGGGTAAGTGATTAGTGTCTTTTGTACTTTGATTGACCTTTTTTTGTGTAGCGGAAGCTCTGCCGAAAGATAATCTGTTGAAACAACAGTTGTTTGGTATTGTTGCTTGGATAGTTTTTACCAGTACTTTGATTCATGGTATGTCTACCTCGAGGGTGTTATTTTATTGATGTTTCTGGACTTTAGGTACGACTTTACCATTTTTCTTACTGGGATCATCAATCCATCCATCTTTCCATCCGAAATTCCTAATTGAAAACGAAATCGAAGAAGAACATTCAACAAGTAGGAATCCCAGTACGAACCCCAGTATCTCAGAAAACTCCCCGTTACTCCAAAACATACCTTCGAGGAAAGCAGAATCAATCAATCGAGATGAATTGAATCGAATTCTGAAAGGAGAATCTGGATCTGAAATTTCTGATGGAGTTCGGAAAGCTCTTTTGGGAGATTGGGGTCGAGGCAGGGTCTGTGTTTATGATGAAGGTTCGGCTTTGATCGTTTGTGATGAGGACGGTGGGTTTTGGGTTTGGCTTTGGGTTTGAGATTGTGTTGATGAATTGATGTTTTTTAGGTAATGTCTCTGTTAGACGTGTTTTGAAGGATAAGAGGGGGAGGGAGGGGGATGTGTAAGAGGACCAGAGTACAGGACGTTGTATTGGATAGGCATTGTATGTCGTTGTAGATTATTTGTATTCGATCACTGTGGATGAATGCCACAAACGCCACATTGGTAGTCGTCGTCATAGTTACGATATGTCTATCACTCACTCACACTCACACTCCATACATCTCCCGCATTTTATCAATAACTCATCTCATCCACACATCCTGATAACAAACATCAACTCGAATATCCAACAACAACTACTACCCACACTCCCCATCTACCCAAGATGGTCTCAACAAGACCCTCCCCAAACCCTTTAAAAGGTCGTATAGCCTACCCCTCAGCGTCAAACTACACCCCAGGAGATATAGATAACCAACCAACCTACCACGGCGAATCCTCTCAACCCCTACATAAAATAACTTCATCAGGTAGTGAACGTGAACGTGAAAAGAATCTTGCCGGTTTGAAAAATTGGTGGAAAGGGTTTCAGAACGGTCAATTGTCCCCGAGGAGTGATAATGAGAACAACATGAATATTCAGTATAATAATTCGGGTACAGGGTTTAATCTTAGAAACGTCGTTTCTGGTAATGATAGGAAGAAGGTTTTTGGAGTTCCGTTGCATGAATCTTTGGGATATGCTTCGGTGCAGATTTCGACTGCTGGACCTGATGGTGGATTGTATGTTTGGGGGTGAGTGTCTTTTTTCATCTATCACTCACGGATTGATGTTGATTATGCTGTAGAGTTATTCCAGTTGTTGTTGCAAGATGTGGTCTATGGCTTAAAGAAACTGCTACAGAGGTCGAAGGTTGTTTTAGAATTTCAGGTTCGACAAAGAGGATGAAAGAATTACAGGATATCTTCGATACCGGACCTAAAGTAAGGTTGTTTTCTTGCAGAGAGGGAGAGATGTGCTAACTCTACTTTTAGTATGGGAAGAATATCGATTGGAAAGCTACCAATTTCTCACCTCACGATGTCGCGACTATCTTCCGAAGGTACGTCGAAGTGCTACACAATAAAGGTTTGGTGCTTACTATTAATAGATTCTTGACTCAGATGCCTGAGTCTGTTATACCTTTCGATTACTATCATGAGGTTGGTCATTGTCAAGTGCGTTCACTAACATCTAGTTCCGTAACGTCCTCGCCACAGAACAGTCTTCAGAAGAAGCTATCAAAGAATATAAATCTTTGATCAGAGCTTTACCTACGTTCCACCAATATCTTTTACTCTACGTTTTAGATCTTTTGAGTGTGTTTGCTAGGAAATCAGATGTCAATTTGATGACGGCTCCAAGTTGGTCACTTTTTGTCATTTTGGTTGGGTTAGGTTTACTGATTGTTATAAATTTAGATCTCGCTCTGATTTTCCAGCCGGGAGTCTTGTCTCATCCACTTCATGATATGAGACCTAGAGAACATGTACTGTCTCAGCAGGTACTTGAATTTCTGATTGAGCATCAGGATCATTTCTTGATGGGTATGGAGTTGGTGAGTCTGCTGTAATACACTGATGAAAAATAGTGTTTAGCTGACATCTGGTACAGAAACGCAAGAAGAGTAAAAGAAAGACTAAAGCCACTGGATCACCTTCTCTCAACTCACCTAAACCTCTCTCTCCATCTTTGGCGTCACCTTCATTGTCACCCGTGCAATCCCTTCAACAACCGCCTTCACCAGTTCCAGTGCCAACTCCGCCACCTCTAGTCAAAGCTGATTCCTATCTAGCTTCTGATTCAGATGATGAGGTTCCAGAAGGAGGTTATTACATTATGGAACGTCCAGAACCAACCTCGAACCCCAACACGATTCCACGGACCATCATCACACCGACAAACTCGATCGAAGCTAATCTATTCCCACCGAAACCTACTAGAATCACATCACCGAACCCGATCAAACCAATCATCGAAGTGATGGAACCTAGTGATTCGGACGAAGAAGCTCCACCAGGTGGATACGAAGTTCGAACCAGTGATCCTAAAGATCGGGCTGAACTGTTGAAATCAAGAGCTAGATCTAAGAGTAACGCTCTGGCTCCGGTTCAAACTAGAGATAGTGCTGGCAGTTCTTTGACTAGAAGGAAGACGGCGCCTACGAAACGTGTTGCTGGGGTTACCAGGGTTAAGAAGATGATTCAAGAGGCTCCATGAGGCGGGTTTTGGTTATGGCTTAATAATTGTTTTTTCTTTCTTTCTTTCTTTCTCTTCTCTGGACACAATCAGCTTGGATTTTTGATATGCTTTTCGTCCCTTGGTTCTTGGTTTTTGGTGTTTGGAATAAATCTTTTCTTTTCTTTTGATAATCAAAGTTTATAGTACGTTTAGTTCGTAACGAAATGAGTTGTATACTTGTAACGAAATACAAGTGCCGCTTGGGTGAAACGCCGAAATGCCGGGGTGCAATGCGCGTCTCTATCATCTACCATCTACCATCTACTATCACCTTCTTTTCTTCTTACATCTTAGTTCTCTATACATTTACACGTCTCATTTCACTTCAATCATCACCTAGTCATCTACACAACACCAGCCAACATGTCAGCAATGGACCTAGACAAACCCCTCGATGAAGTCAGTCCCAGTCCTCCTCTCACCTTACCCATTCTCTCTCTCAAAACAAAAACACTAATCCCAACTCTCAGTTGATCAAGAACAAAAAAACCAACAATCGACGAGGTGGCAAAAAACCCCAAACAGCTCGAAACGATTCAACAGCTCGTGCGAGATATTCTGGGGCTGTACCCAAAACCGTCGTTAACCCCGTTCAAAACGTTAAACCAATAACTGCTGAGGCAACTAAAATCATCATTTCGAATTTACCTGCTGATGTCACTGAGGCTGCTGTTCGTGTATGTTATTAACTTATGATGCTGGGAAGTTGTGGTGCTAAGCGATGTTATAGGACCTTATGCAATCTACAGTTGGACCTGTTAAATTCGTTCAATTGAATTTCAACGCTAATGGGAAATCTACTGGTGTCGCCACCGTCTTGTTCAAGACTAAAGGTGATGGAAACAAAGCTCATACCGCTTGTATGTCAACTTCCCTCTTCCTTTCATTTGTTGTTCATCCTTTGATCTAACCGAATCACCACATAGATAACAACAGGATGATCGACAATCGTTAGTTTTATTTCTTTGGTACTGATTTTAGATTTTTCTCGTGTTTTGTGTTCTTCGTCCCCTTGTTTTTCTCAATTGGGAACTAGAAGTAGAAATGGCTTCAGCCCTTTGCTGCACAGAGATCAAATCTTTGACTTTGATTGGGTTGGGTTGGGATGGGATTGGTAGTCTTTCAAACTCGCCTTCGTCGCGTCCCATGGGTAAGGGATCGAGTACGGGGTTATCGTATTAAACGAACGAGTAAAGACACGGTCGAATCGAGTTCGAGTTCTGGCACAAGTCAGTTGTCAATTGGAACGATTGAACCCTCCCAAAGAGGATGTTCAATCTTGATCGAACTGGATGGAGATCAACGTCAAACGAGATCTTCGATGGGGATGACCAGTCATCAACAAGACTTCTCAGGACTCGGGCTGCTCATGCCAAGTCTTAGATGGTACAGTTGACACGTTAGCGATTCGATTCGTTGACTCAAATCAAAATCGTAATGTTCACTTTTCGGTGGTTTTTCTGCTATCTCTCTCTCTTGTTTTGCTTTTCGGTATCCAACATCAAATCAGTCACTGACGATATGGCGTTTGCGTCTTTTTCTATTCTACATTATTCATTCGACATATAACTTGTTCGACAAACAAATTATCCGATCACTCTATCTTCAACCCCAATCTCTTCTCGACAAAAAAACCACTCTAATATTCCGATCAAACTAAAACATTTGGTATTCACAAAAATCTTATCTAATAACAATCAAACTCCACCCAACCCATTTCATCGTATCAAAACACATACAAACCCAACAGAACGCCCAATGAAAGTTGAAATAATCATCGACCCCAACCAAGCCCAATCACTCGCCTCCCGAGTCGCCCCAGCCCCAATCGCCAAACAAGCCGTTCAACGTGGTGGTCCAGGTCCATCAAAGAGAGGTAGAGGTGGTAAACCCCGTCAACCACGTCCTGCAAAGAAGACCGCTGAGGAACTCGATGCTGAGATGACTGTGAGTATATTTTAGGTATTTATGTGTGGGACTAATTGGTTTTCGTAGGCTTATAAATCTACCGGTGCTGAGGCTTAAATGTTTGAGGGACGGTGTTGAGTGTCAGCTTCGTTTTATGTGATTAATCCATTTTTCTTAAATTATTTGTGATGTATGGTATGGTGTTCTCATGTGACAATCAATTTTTAAATGCAATTTATCCTTATGAAGCAAGAAACTATTTAAATTATGATTTGAATTAAACTACCACGTCCAGTGGATACTCCGTCACCTCCAACCCATCTAATAAACTCTGATCCCATCCGTTTTCCCGTTTTTCACCTCTGAACGTCCGCCTCATCTACTGCCCAATCCAAGTGGATTTGACGGAAGCGACGTTCCAAGCGTTCATCAAAGATAGAGGATTCGAACCACTGACAGTCTTGGCTTCGTGATATCGAACGGCGAAATTGGTTATGAGAGCTAGGATTAGACTGATACTGATAAGGACTGGTCCGACGAGGATGTCTACATCACGTTTAGAGACTGTTTTGGGTGTACAAACTAAGGGGGGAGCTTACCGAAAGTACCGGTTCTACGTGAAATCTTTGTAACTCTTGAATTGAAGATATAAGTTCCGTAAATTAATGTCATCAACGCACTACCAGTATCCCACTTATCAGCGGAATTTCATTTTGGGAGGTTAAGAAAGACGGAGACTGACATGATACCATAGCCCATAGCGAAATATTCTGATTGTTTATCCCTAGCTCCGTTAAGTAATCCTGTTGCGATGACGAACAGGAGAACTGCTAAATTGAGATAGGCGTTGTGGGTTCTTTCATTGGCGAACCAGACTTTAGCTTCTACTTTGACTGGTCTTTCGATTTTCTCTATTTATCCAATGTTTAGAATTAGAATGTCCTTGGAAACGAAGTGTTGAGACTCGACTCACTTGGTATACGTAATCTAACAGTTGGGTCGTCGGTGGTATAATAACTTTCACCTTGTCTTTTCTAGATTTCAGTATGTGCACAAGAGACACGACGACGACTTACGTCTCGGGAATCCTGTCATCTCTTTTCGACTTTTTTCTGAGTCCCAATCCTTTAGCTGGTAGATGTTTGAGAGCGTCAGAAGAGAAGATGTGGAAGGCGTTGGAGAGTTGTTCGAGTCTTGTTGGGTTGCTGCTGCCTACCAGAGGGGTTGTCTGGGGAGGGGCGTGTTAGTAGGTGGGTGGGTTGGGCTTGGGCACTTGAGATTTGTACTTACTTCATCTACTGTACTCATTTTTATTATTTTTTGGATTGTAGGAGACTGAGGATTGTATCTCTGGACAGCGAGAATTGAAAATAGGAGGAGGTGGTGGGAGATAATTAAAGTTGCTAGACAGTGAGATAAAGGCTGAACACACGTTTGTGGCATAAGACATGGTTATTACGTAAAATGATCTAGGAAACATAGGCGTGCGGAGGTTTGCTCAAGCGTTTCTGACGCCTATTATAATTAACGTTAAATGATAAGTGAATCGTCTCTCTGTCACTGCTCACTGTCACTCACTGTCACTGTATCATTCAATATCCTCATATCATCCATCTCATATTCTACTCTAGTCTCTCTATCACATCATCTCCATCACTCCACCCATAACGCATCATCACAATGGAGGCATTAGCTTTCAACGTAAGTCATACTCATCCCCATCTCAATCGCCAAGCTAACATTCACCCCCCGCTCCTAGATGTCCGCAGGTTTCCTCGAAGGTGTAGTTAGAGGTTACAAAGGTGGTCTTTTAACTCAGAACAATTATCATAATTTGACTCAATGCGAGAATCTCGAAGGTAAGTATGGTTCTGGTTATAATTCCGTGGTACAGCTTATATACTTACAACAACCAGATTTCCGTCTTCAACTTTCCGCTACTGATTATGGCAATTTCTTGGCTAATGAACCATTACCACTTTCGACTGCTACCATCGCTGACAAGGTGAGTCTTAATTCTGATACCTACCGATTAACAACTGACATCACTCCTAGGCGACTGAAAAACTCGTCGCTGAATTCCACTACCTTCAAACCAACGCTGTTGAACCATTAGCAACTTTCATGGACTACATCACCTACGCCTATATGATCGACAACGTCATCCTCCTAACACTTGGTACATTACACGAAAGAGATACCCACGAGTTACTCGAACGTTGTCATCCCCTAGGTGTTTTCGATACGATGCCAGCGTTATGTGTGGCCACCAACGTCGAAGAACTTTATCACAGTGTTCTAGTCGAAACTCCTCTCGCCCCATATTTCAGAGATTGTCTTTCAGCCCAAGATCTAGATGATTTGAATATCGAGATAATCAGGAATTCATTGTATAAAGCTTATCTCGAAGATTTCTATCATTATTGTTTAACACTTCCATCACCTACTTCGGAAATCATGACGAAAATATTGGCGTTCGAAGCTGACAGACGTACACTCAACATCACTATCAATTCATTCGGAACTGAACTTTCAAAAGATCAACGAGCTAAATTGTTCCCTACTATCGGTAGACTTTATCCAGAAGGTAACAACGCTCTGGCCAGGGCTGACGATATCGAATCAGCAATGGCGGCAGTCGATCATATTTCAGAATACAAACAGTTCTTCGAAAAAGCCGGTGTAACAAGTTCCACCACTGATGATGCAGGTTCTTCACTCGAAGATGAATTCTTCAAATACGACGTTGAATTGAACAAACAGAGTTTCTTGCAACAATTCCAATACGCCGTTTTCTATAGTTTCGTTAAATTGAAGGAACAGGAGGTTAGAAATTTAACTTGGATAGCGGAATGTATAGCTCAGGATGCTAAGGATAGAGTTAACGATTATATTCCAGTGTTCTAGGGAGTGGTGTTTGGGGGGTTGTTGTAGTATATATACCATAGAAGGAGACTTTAGGAGAATGAATGAATTAATGACGTGTACCGTTTGATACGAGAAATGCCTATTGGTCAAAATGTTGAAATTCAACAATCAACTACATCTTTTACCGCCAACCACCATGTCCATCGCGTCCTCTTCCTCAACGACAATAAGATCCCTACGACTGAACCAACTTCCCAAAAAACTACCAATCTCACGAAGATTCTCCCTATACACCCCAGAAACCACCAATGAGATCCAAGATCTCCCCCCGAACCCCAAACCCCAATCCAAAAATTTCTTCACAGGCAGACCAAAACTAAACGACAAACTCTCCCAACTCTCCCTCTCCCTCCTCAAAACCCAAAATAAACTACGTGGAGATTACATCTACCCCCTCCCAACTTCTTTAACTTATCAGCAACCCCCCCAAATCTCTTGGTTGACTTTAAACAATTTATCAAAAGTTTTCGGTGAGACTAAATTGAAATCTTCAGAATACAATTCAGTGTTGGAACTTTTGAATGAGATTAATCATTTGAGACATGTTACCAAACTTTGTGGACGGTTTGATCTTTTCGATGATTTGTCTGATGTTTTGAATGAGTTCGAGAGATTCGATGGTGGTAGCGGTGTTGGGGGTGGTGAACATCAACAGTCAATTGATAAATCAACGAAAAGTGGGATAGACGAATTAGGTAGAAGTTTCGGCTTTGGTCGAAGAAAAGAATCATCAGCTAGAGTATGGATCATCCCAACTAAACAATCCAAACTTCATCTCGATCAACCCACCCCGACCGACCCCCAAGCCACCCCCCTCACCCTACCGGAACCATCAGAAATCCTAATCAACCATCTCCCCTTGACCTCCCATTTCTCCCGTCAGATCGATCGTGAATCCATCCTACGTCCACTTAGACTTACGGGTTTACTTGGCGCTTATAACGTTTTCGCGCTGGTTCGTGGAGGTGGGACTAGTGGTCAAGCAGGTGCTGTTTCTTTGGCTTTGGCTAGGGCTTTGGGAGATGCTAGAGAGGATGTTAGGGAGGTTTTGGAGAATGGTAAGTGGTGTTGTTCTTGAGGGTGATTGAAGAAAAGTCATTGTTCAACCATTGTTCCTTTCTCTTCGATTCCCCTTTTTATGTAATGCCTCACTGACATTTAACAGATGGCGCACTGATGAGAGATACCAGAATGGTAGAAAGGAAGAAAACAGGTTTAGTCAAAGCTAGAAAGAGGGTACGTCTATCCTTTCCTTTCACTCATATCAAAATACCAGCTAACCCCAAAATCAGTGGACATGGGTCAAGAGATAGACAAGACGTCGAGAAAATTGATTTAATCACTACTATGCATTATGTCTACAAGATAAATATTCATCTACAGTTTAACTCAAATCTACCTCCAACCCTGATTTTGATTTTGATCCGGTATCGTACTCTTCCATCCATCAGGTGGTCGGATCGAAGCTGGTAAGCTCGGTGGGGGCGTGTACCAATTCCCCTGCTGCTGCTGCTGCTGTGGTGGTAACGGACTAGACGATCTTTGTTCCGGACCAGTAGAAGAAGAATTACCACCCGTCCCTAAATTATTCAAATAACTTCTCCAATCTGCGTTATTCGTTCTGTTGTTGACTGTATCCGACGGGGGAGGGTTATGGTTCCAACCGTTTTGTTGTTGATATTCTTGACGGGGTTGGGGTTGATAATATCCAGATCCAGATGGAGGAGGAGCTGGTGAAGGTGATCTACCGTATGTCTGATTGTTCCATTGATTATTTGGCGGTGTGTAAGTGGAAGCAGATGGAGGTTGAGCTTGATATCCTGAACTACCATTTGAATAATTTTGAGATTGCCAAGAATCATTTTGGGGTTGAGGGGTGATAGGTCTTTGCTGGACATACAGCTCGTCGGATGGATAATATCCAACACCTTGTGGACGGGGTGGAGGAGGTGGTCTAGGTGCCGGTGTTGGCGCTGACTGCGATGGATGATAATTTTGGTTCACGGGTGGAGAATGATAATTATCATTCGTATAGGAATTGTTGTAATGCTGTGGAGTTGGGGTATGGGATTGCGGGATTGGCACAAGGTTACTTTGAGTTTGCTGATGCCAAGGAACGAATCCATCTTGTGATACAGCAGGTGGGGGGATTGGCGAAGGTTGTCTTGGAGGTAAGGACGGTGGCGGTGTATTATACATATTTGTTGGTTGAGGTATAGATTGAGGTTGCGGTTGCGGTGTACGTGAAGGTGGTGGATGAACAACTGAATATTGAGAATACGGGTATGTATTCGTATTCGAGTTAGCGTTCATCGAATGAGATTGTCCTTGATCAGAATAATAGTCGTTCGGGTTATCATGTCGAACCACAGGTGTCGGTTCTGGAGGTTGATAAAACCCAGGTCGAGGTGAAGGTGCACGAATACCCTGCGGGGATTGAGAGGAGGTTGCAAAAGATGAAGTCGGTATTGAATAATGTCCAGTTGGGGACGTTATTGGTGGTGCAGTTGAAGATGGGGGTGGTGGTGTTGGACCTGGTGATGGATTATGATAAGAGTTGGTACCTGGGAAACCAAGATGTGATGCAGGATGCGGTTGAAGTTCCGGTCTTGGTGGACCAGCTGGAATCAACGAAGGTGGAATTGGTGAGGGCGCTCTATAATCTCCCATTGGTCTTGGTGTTGATGGAGATTGATAAGGCTGTTGGACGGGGGGATACGAGTTCTCATATGGTGATTGATACTGAGCTTGAGGTTGAGGTTGATTATTCTGATAATAAGTCATCTGAGATACTTCATTACGTCGATTCTGTTCCCAGTTAGGAATATCATTAGTCGACACAGGTCGAGAATGTGGAAGTGGTTGTTGAGGTTGCGACTGAGGTAGATGCTGAGACCAAGGAGCTGCAGATGAAGCACCGACTGAATGTCGATGAGGTTGATAATTGGGATCAATTCCGTTAAGCGTCGGTATATTAGTTGAAGGTAAGGGTCGTCCGGAGTGAGAAGCTCCAAGAGACATCGCTGACATGTTTCCAGTCAATGCGTCGAGAGCTGGTGTAGCTGAGACATAGCTTTGTGGAATATGATGTAGATTTGGCTATTGGGATAGGTTAGCAATGGAATAGACTATAGAACATTTGACTCACAGGTAAACTCTGTTTTCGACTGTGTCCAGGTGGTAAACCAAGTTCCATGAAACTAGAGGAGTGCTGAATCTGAGGTTGAGGCTGGGGTTGGGGTTGAGCTTGAGGAGCAGGTGATGTCCTTCCTTGCTGAACATAAGGGGGGATGTAAAGACTCAGTCCAGAAACACTTCCAGAAGTAGATATCCCGTTGATTGGTCTTGCACCGTTCCCATTAGGTTCATATACACCTGCTCCACCATAGTTTTCTACAGCTGGTCTTGGGACATTTCGTCGAACAGGTGGGCGATCCTATCAAACATTAGCTGGTTTCCTCGTCATCGAAAAATTTTAGCTACATTAGAAAAGAAAGTTAATTCCAAGTAAATCTCTCCTGCGTATTTCTCCTTGTAATACAAAGTATACCATTCTAAACAAACATCAGTCCCAAAACAATCCTCCAAACTCACCATCAACCTCCCCTTTTTTCAATACATCCTCGAAATTAACGACAGCGTCAGCGATCAATTCAGGTTCTTTAGCATCATCAGCATAACAAGCTACTTTGAAGCTTTTTGAACCTTTCTTGGCTAAAGGTCCTAAACGACTTTTTGAGGCTAGAGCAGCTGAAGTTATCACACCTGGTGCTGGTTGAGAGGAGGTGTCCTTTGGTGGGACTGGTGGTTGTGGTGTACTCGTGGAAGAGTTTAATGAATTGCTTTGAGATTCAGATTTTTGTAGGACATCATCAACGTCTTCGTGGAGTATGAAACGAATTTCTTCATCCCATGCTGGATGTTGTCCACCACTATGGGATTGTTAGAAGATATTGATTGTGTTTTCGACAATGATATCAGTTAGACTTACCGTTTGATAGCTTTGGTCCTCTGTTTCTCATCTCCAAGTTTGATCGTACAAAAAGGATCTTGTTTACCGAATCTTGATTTGTTGGGAAGGTTTTTCTGTGAAACGAATCAGTATTGAATTTGAATTGAATGATGATATAAACTGAACCTACAGCTTTACCAACAACTATGACCAACGTTCCCAACTCTTTAGCTTCGCTCATGATAAATAAATATTGATAGTTCCCGTTATCCTTGGTTTGGTATTTGTTTCTACGAGATGAATAGGCTATACAACAAGATTTATGGGGTGAGAACGTAAGTTGACATCAGATATTTTATTGACGTTCCGCTCTGATGGTGTATTTGTCCAGTCGAAAAGTCCTATAAAGAAGGTGTTCAAGCGTCGAGATTGAGATGCGAATTTGTCTCAGAAAGCTATGCCGATATCTATGACGATTAGATTGAAAAGAATGAACAAATATTGGGAGATGTGAAAGATGAAAAGCAGTGCGGAATGATAAAATCACAATAATGCAAAGTAGCTGAAACTAAAAGTCGGTATCCGACGCGATGGAGGTGGGAGACGATTCTAAAGAAGAATAACCTTGGCAAGCCCCCTCCTATCTTCCTCTAACATCAACATCTATGCATCTATTTACCTATTCACATCGTGACTGTCTTCTTCTTCAGCCCCAGTCTCCTGATCCAATACTCGAGAGTAGGGCCATACATGAAGTCACCATGGATGGGATGGAGTTGAGTTCGATTTCCATAAACGTTTCAGACTTCATGGACGCGACAGTGCTTTCGACGATATTCAGTCCAACTTCGTGTTCACCGATGACAAGGATCCTATGTTTCTATCGGAATGACCTCCTAGATGTCTTGATACTCACAAAGCAGTATCCTCAATGGAGGATTACAAGGATATCTTCAATCCTTTTCCTTTGTCGAGTCAAGGCTCCTGCTCCTTTCAGCCCAGCATGTCTGACGAAGACTAAAGTACTAGACACAAGTCCAAGATATAACTTCGAGTATACTCACGGTATCTTGACCAAGACTCAATCAAGAACATCAAGATGACTGAAGTCAACGAAATCAATAGCCAAATCCCCCATCTCCCAATCGAGATCCATCACCAAATAGCCTCCAATCTCGACCTAAAAACCGCTCTCTCCCTAACGAAAACCTGCAGATATCTCCAACCAGCCGGTGAATCGCGTTTATACAGAGACCTAATCCTCTTAGAATCAGAACTCTCACCAAACGTAGAATACTACGATAAAGGTCAAATCCAACCTGATTACTTACTTGACGAAACCCCAGAAGACTCTTTCACCCTCTGGCCAAAAGCTAGGGCATCACGTCGAGTTACAAGGTATTATCTTGGTAAATTAATCGAAAATCCTGTTAGATGTGGTTATGTCAAACTCATTCATTATGATTTACGTCAAGGGATATCAATTGAATTTTTGAAAATCTTGGAAAAAGTTGAGGCAACTTTGGAGAATCTGATGATTGGGTTTCAACCTACTACCGATATAAAATCTCATAAAGGTTTCTTGACATTTTATCAATTATTTCAAAATCTCTCAAAGCCTTTATCAAAATTAACCAATCTAACGATAAACGTCGATACGCAATGGCATGAAAGTGTATTATCGATTCTAACGAAATCACCTAATTTAATATCAATCGAAATTCTAAGTCATCAAAGAATGGGTATCATGCAATCAAGACCTCAACCACCGAAATTGACTATACCTTCCATGAAGAAATTGAAACACTTGGTTATCAACATCACACAAGAGTATTATTCGAAATTCTTAGCGGAATTGATCAAAGTTTCACCTAGTCTTGAAGAGGTTTCTTTATTGGATCCATATTTCAATTGGCAACCTAAACCTGACGATGGTTTGATTAACAATCTATCTGAATGTCTGAACTTGAAAAAATTGACAATGACTTGGTGTGGTGCTAGATATCTACCATTGAACGGGTTCAAAGAATTAGAAACGTTACATGTCATCTGGCAAAGTCAACAACTAGATGAAAAGATCAAACAATGTTCCCAGACCCCCGAAAACGAATATTCCAAAGAAGTAAGTTTCAAACCCTTCAAACCAACCTCGAACTCCATCTGACAAAAACATAAAGTTACTTCTCCCTTGTCTACCGAATCTGAAAAAATACCAACTTGAACTAGACCTGAAGAACCAATTATGGGGCTATCAAACTCGAACAATAACCCAACCCCAAGTCAACGTAATCGAACAATTCACCCATCAACTCATAAAAGAGATATCACAAGGTAACCACGGAAACCTGATTTCGATCTCATGTCTGACATTCCCGATAGACGTGTTCAACACGTTCAAGAATCAATTGATCTATCAATGTAAATCGACTTGTCACGACGAAATCCCAAGCGTAGACTCTAACAACGACATCATGAGAATCTATTCTTATCTAAATAAAGAAACTGGAGATAGACTTCTTCATATACGATCTAGACCGTTCCCTTTGAAAAAGGATGACGAAAATTCATTGAGATGGTTCAATTTCATAGAGATTGCTTGGTTCAATTCGATCGTTATTTCTTCAGATGTTTTATTGAAGATTTACGAATTTTCGGGGATTTCTTTTGAGGAGTTGAGGAGCGGACGGGATCTTGAGTTGGAAAAAGTTTCTTGGGATTGTTTGAATAGGGTTTATCCTCGATCTAGGATCTGATTTGGTTGCGGATTGAGAGAAGTGTAGAGGGTAACACTTGGTCAAGGATAAACTTTGTACCAAAATCCAAAATCACAGATACCATTCGAGATAAGTCAGAAACAAAATATAAACAAGAATAACCACACCCTAACTCGTTTCCTATCGATAACAAACAAGAAACATGAATATATACAGTACAAACCAAGTCAATGTCCACATCCACGTCCACGTCCACTTCGCGAAGACCAATAAGACCAGAACCAACCTAAACACGAACAACACGAGCGTTACCAGTCGATTTAAGCTTGACATTCCCCGTAGTTTTAGTTCTCGTTTGTGTCGGTCTAAGAAGGGTCAGTACGAAGTCCAAGAGATCACACTCACTTATTCTCTTGACCTTGATGAATCGTTATCTTCTTAACAAACCCGTTGGTATTAGCATGAACACTTTTGCCACCACCACCGGTAACCCCCGTACCTCCCAATTTCTTAGCATTCCCCTTATCACTCAGAACTCTACGAATCTCTTCTGGCCCATCACTATTCTTCTTTCTTCTCCAACCCAAAGCCTGTCTCCTAGCTGCAGAAGGCACTCGCCCTCTTTTATCGTCTTTTTCCTTTTCTTTCAAATCGCGATTAACTTTAGATTCTGAATCAACGGTTTCAGATGGATGACTGTGACTGTTTTGAGGTGGAGTTGATGGTTTTTGAACTTGTACTTGTAAAGTGGGTTCAGAGGTGTTAACGAATTGAGCGAAAACTGCAGAAAGCGGTGTAGGCGATGAATAATCTTCATCTGAGAAACAAGAGTTTTGACCGAAAGTGAAAACCGATGATGTTGCTGAATGAGTACCAGCCCCGGTCCCAGATCCAAGGGTGAAAACCGAAGAATTCGTTGAATTGGTTCTTTCGAATTTGGTGATGATCGGTTTAGGTCTTGAGATAGGAACCATTTGAGTCTTTTGTAGACTATAAGGTGATGATTGGATTCTTGAATTTGATAACGATGATTTCCTTTTATGAACGATTCTTGATATTGATAATTCTGCTAGAGGTTTATAAACTTTTGTTGAATTTGCTATGAAAGCGTTGATCCCTTCTTTGGTGAAAGGGATTTGGAGGTCATCTAATAGTTTCAAAAGATGGTCAGCGTTAGCACTATACGTTGCATAAACGACATACCAGTGGCATTCTCTGAATCTCCACAATCACCCCAAACATTCCTACTGTTTCTACATTCATCATCAGCCTCCCTCTTCAATTCCAACCAATGTTTGACCGATTTGAAATTATCCTCCAAACAATCTTCACGATCACTTTGACCATGTTGCTGTTCATTCTGAATCAAAGCCTCACGAGAGATAGTCTTACGAACAACTATCGTCGAATCGTCAGGACGTAAAGTAGAAATGGAGGGTTCTTCACGAATAGTCGTATGGATTATAACACCTGCCGAAGATTTTTGTCGATGATGACCAGCACCTTTTGGTCGACTTCTGGCAGATGATAACGAAGTCATCGAAGTACCTTTTGAACGGAAACTGGAGGCGTCAGAGGTTGACGTGGCGGTAGATGGTGAGTTCAAACTGGGAGCTGGTGTAGGAGTTCCATTTGAAGGTGCGATGGAATGTTTGAAAGTCAAATTAGCCGGTCTAGATTTTCTAGTTGATCTGGGTTTTTGGGGTCGTTTCAAAGAAGATATAAGTAATTGACGACCTTTACTATCATTTACAGCCGGTGTCGGACCTATACAAGGGACTTGTCAGAAATGAACTTGGAACAAATAAACCGTAAACTAACTTGAAAAAGATATATCCTCCCCTTCACCTTCCAAACAAGTCTCAATCTCAGGTCCACCCTTGAACTTGGAAACATTCACAAAAGTGTCTTCCTGATTCTCAGAACTGGTAGAGGTACTAACAGAGATCGGACGTAAATTCTTGAGGAAAAACTGATTATTTGGATGAGAATGGCTATTTCCGAATACAGAATCAATTGAAGATCTTTTCGATTGACCCATTGTTGACATAGGTGTGCCATACGAATTGGTTGAACTGTCGGCAGGTGAACCTAATATACTATCGATACCGTCTCCACTGTATTGATCTCTGGAATTAGATACAGGTGACCCGATTAAACTATCGATACCGTCCCCACTGTACTGATCAGTGGGATCAGATACGGGAGATCCAATTACACTATCAACAGCTGAGAAGTCAACTGACGAACGATAAGTTTGTGAATTCGTCAACCCGTCAATACTGATTTCACCAGGTGAACCAAGTAGACTGTCGAAAGAATGTTTGATCATCTTTGAAGAACGTTGATCAGACGGTGAACCAGTGATAGAAGTCAATTGAACACCACCGTCCAATTGGAACATCCTCTCCCCAAGTCCAGGACGTACCAATCTACTCAAACTGAATCTTTCCATCCCACTACTTGAAGATCCGTTTCGACGATGAGATGCCCAATCAGGTCTACCCAATCCATTATCGATTGAAGAATCACGTCGATGTTTGGAGATATATGATGATCGTCGATTGTTATGCATAGTTACCGGTGGTCCGTTCGATCCAGTTGTGATGAAATCGATATCACCCATAGATTCTAATGAGATGATAGAAGAATTTCTTCGATGATGACTTTGAGTTCTCTTGTGTTGCTGTTGTTGTTGTTCACGGATTTGACGATTTTTAGCCAAAGCATCAGAAAATTCAACCTCGAAATAATTGGTATAATTCCCAGCTATACCAGTTTCGATAACCGCACCAACACTTGACATCGTCGCGATACTCAATCCAGATTCATCTCTTCGATGCTCGTGTCGACCGAAAGTCTGGATTGGAGGTGCGAGGGTGTATTCTGATTTAGTGGTTAGATCGTTATCGATATGATTGGTTTCGTTTCCGTTTGAAAGTTGAGTGGAAGATTCTTCAACGGGTGGTGAAGAACTTTTACGTTGGGAGACGTGAAGTTGGAAAGCTGGTGTTCCCATGAACGGACCCAATGAAGATTTACCTCTACTTTCTGATCTAGAGGTTTCTAATAAGACAGGAAGGACGTGATGTATAGAAACATCGTCGTTTCCCTCATCCTCCTCATCATTACTATCAGCATCATCAAAGTCCAAATCGTCCTCGTCAGCATCCTCAAATTGAGAGAATCTGAAAGACTGATCCCCAAACCGTGTTGAAGATCCCAATCTCGGACTCAAGACACTGGGAGGAACCAAAAGATCGGAACTCCCAACACGTCGAACAGCATCGACGAAACTAGCCCTCGAAAGACCTTGATCGAGATTAGCGTATTCCCCCGTGAAATCAAATTCAGTTCCGTTGTTCGTATAAACCGTATCCCTCTTGACTAAACGGTCGTTTTGTTCCGATTGAGACGAAACCAACGGAATTGGGATATCAGGTAAAACAGCCATCTTAGAAGTATTAATCCGAGATCTTGGTGGAGGTGGTAAACCGCGTAACGGGATGAATGGAGATGGAGCAGATAGATGAGCAAGATCTTCGTTAGCTTGTTTAAGCAGTACCTTGAGATCTGCTGGAACGTCTGATGCGTATCCGTCCGAATCTCCTGTGTAGCTCTTTGAACTTGCTTTGGATTTGTTTGATGTCTGAGTTTCACTCGGTTGAGAACTGAATTTAAGACGAGTTGGTCAACCGAATTCACCAATTTCAATCCCATCGTCGATGACCTCGTTTGGTATAGCTGATGCTGAAGTCTTCGCTAACGGGGAAGGAGGCGCGAAAGGATTTCTCATGCCCCTTTTAACCATACTTCGTGGAGCGGTTGGACTTTCAGAAGCTGAGTTCTTGAGAGCAGGAGTGTTGGCTTTGATTTGAGCTTTGTGTAAAGCTAATTTCAATGGACTAACATTGACAGTCGACTTGATGGGACTTGCTCTAGGTGAAAGGAACGCTGATTTGACTCGTCGAATCGGTGAGGGTGAAACAGCTGATCGATTGTTTGTTGGAGGTCTGAGTGAACCAAACGATGACATCGCTGCAAGTGATGGAGTATTTGAACGTAGAGTTGATGGACTGTTGGATCTAGAATAGTCAAAACAAGTGACGAGGTTTAATAGCAGATCAGTGGCTGATGAAACTTGCTCGAACGCTACGAGAAGTCAGTGAGAATCTTTGTAAATTCTGAACTCACCATATCGTGCCTCAGTTGGACGACCTTCTGGTGGAATCACATCGATATCGTCTTGCATGTCGCCTTGAACAACATCAATCGGTGCCACACTGTCTTCAAGTTTAGTAGCATCCTCCAATTCCTCCGCCAAAGATCTCAATCTAACAGAATTCGTAATCGGAACACTAGATGGATTCTCCGGCCCCATTGAACGAGCTTGGCCTAAACCCAAACCATCAGAGAATAAATCTTTATCTTTGATTTTCAGATACTCCATAGATTTCTTGATGGTCGGTCCAAATAGTCCAGTGAGACTTTTACGTTTAGGTAAAGATTTGTGATTGAATGCCGATTGAATGATTAATTTTGGTTCTTCATTTGATCGATCGGTGATGGATCCAGCTATGCTTTCGAATACACCTCCTTGTTCTTGTTCTGTTGATCTGATTGAGTTTGAGAAAGGATGATCCTCTGGTGGAGGTGGCAGTTGTTTTTCCTTGAGTGTGAAACGAGATCTTGTGGGTGATGGGGTACAGATCGTTTCCTTCTCATTTGTGGAGTCGTCGATCGATGGTTTCGAGACATGGAGAGCTGGGAGATTGATCTTCGCTTTCAAAGATCGATCTTTGGGAGGTGTAACTTGGTTCTGCGTCGAGACGGCGCTGCCTAAAGATATCCGTCTTAGCCAAAGTCATTGAAAAACATCAGATAACTTACCTGCCGCGACAGGATTCTCAGCTTGAGGAACAGTCTTGAACAGAACCTCAACTTTAGGTTTAATTTTCTTAGATCTACCACCAAGTAAACCCCAGATTTTAGATTTCGTTTTTTCCCTACTGAGAGGTTTACGTTGATTTAGATTATCTTTATCTTCGAGTGGAGTTGATAAAGATTGTTGAATATGATTGTGATTATTGACAATTGTCGTTAATCTATTTTGATCGAGTACTCGATTGATCGATGATGATCGAGTAGGTAGATCTCTCAACGTCGGAGGAGATTGGGAGATACCTTCGTTTGGAGCTTTAACTCTCTTTTCAAGAGATTCGTTAGGACTACATGGTTCGTCAGTTTTAATTCACAACAACCATGACCTACCCAGAGAAAACATCATCAACAGTTTTAACAGATAGAGCTTTAATAGAATCGCTTTTCCTACTAGCAGCAATCTTGGAGCTTCTACCACTATCCCGCTCATTAGAGAATCTCGAAACGTGATCAATGACTTGAGCGCCTTTGTCACGTCTACCAAAAGGATCTTCACCCAGCGAAGGTCTTCGTACAGATTCAGCAATAGGATCAGAAGGCGGTTTCAATGAATTAGTGTTTTTACTACCCAAAAAAGATTTGGATGCCGATTTCGAAATCGACATCGTCTCGTTCTTTGGGACGACGAGGGATGGGACTGGCTTCCTTGCTGATGTTGGTTTGGGCAATGGTCTTTGTGAGATTGGTGAGACTGGAGGTTTAGTGAGATTCGGGGTAATGAGTTTCGGGTTTTCTTTAACCTTTTCCTTTTCCTTCTCCTTTTCTTTGGTTTGAGTGTTGGAGTTACCCCAACCAAGAACTGAAAGCGCTTTTCTAGTTTTTGACTTCATGATATTGCGTTTTTCGGTTTGAAGCTGAGGTAGAGGTTGAGATTGAACTTTAACCTGTGATGGAGGTTGTAAAACCATAGGTGGACTGATCGAACCAGCAACCGAACCAGTACCAATGTGACGTTGTCTTTCGGAAGGATGATCGACATAAATTCGAAGTTTATCTTTACTAGCTTTGGATTTCATTTGTGAATCCTGACTTTGGTTCTGACGGAAGAAAGCTGTAGGGATCTTTTTAATTGAATTCTTGAATGAATTGGATCGATTGATGGAGGAGGTTGATTGAGGGTTGAGATATTGGGAATGGGTTAGATGGCTGTAGTTGTCGTTTTGTCTGAATGACATGATGGGATTCGTGAGATGGTCGTTGAGGTGATATCGTAAAAAGATTAAACAGTTAGGAATGAGTTCGTACTGAAATTTCAATCTCAATCACAGTCGTTGAGAGGTAAACGTTGATTTCGTTCTACTTAAGCTTGTGAAACCGTACAAGAGTCGTCGTTGGAAGAAGTGAGACACTGGTCACACCTAATGAAACTTGGGTTTGGTCGCGGATAGACTGATAAAGCAAGTCGTGATCAGACCAATAGATCGTCAAGGTGAATCGAAGTCAACGTTGAGTGATATTCTACCAGGTGATTAAATCGTTATGTATCGTATAAGAAATCGTGAGATGATAGTGAGAACGGATAGTGAAGTGATTAAGCGATGAATCACTGGGATAGATGGGATATATTGAAGATAGGTTGCTGAGTGGATGAGACGACCTGTGATAAGGTGATGAGATACAGAGATGGATAGTGAGTAAGAACAGATTGTCGTTGAGAGTAAATGATATCGTTAATCGTTTCTTGGAATTAGATGGTCGTGAGTGTAAAAGGTTAAATCGTTAGCAAAGTCATGATAGGGGAGTTATGAGAAAGAGATAGAAACACGAGATGAAGAAAGAGGAAGGAAAACAAGAAGAAGTTGTTGATGTTGTTTGTTAGAGTTGTTAGGTGACTACATTGTTTATTGGGGTTGGGTTGAATGATATTCTATGGGCGGTTACTTGGTTGAATGAAGGAGTCCTTAGCCCCTTGATGGTATCTTGAAACAACAGCTGCGTCAGTAGCCAGTCAGTGTTAGTAAAGTCTTGAAGTCAGATCCTCCACCACGTCCTCATCCCCATCGCAGCTCGATTTAAAGTGACCCTTTAGACCCCATCACATGAACAGATATACGGATAAGAAAAAGAAAGAAGTTAATTATGGAATGAAGAATCGAAAGTAGAAAGTAGAAAACATAGGAAAATGCACCAAATACTCGGAGTACCCAATTCACCGAAATTCGACCGACGCATTACATACTCGAGTACTGTCACTTCGAATGTAGATGGATTGGATGCATCGCAGAACCGACTAACGTCTAATCTAACCAACACCCAATAACCTAATAAGGCTTGAACCTTTTACTCTTCTTCATATCTTCAACCTTAGCCTTATCCAGTTCAAATTTACTACGTAAATCGGCGAGTTCTAAGCATGGATCAATCAATATTCCTAAAACCAAAATCATGAAAGCATAAGTACTTACCTTGACGTTTCCGATCGATTTTCTGGAATTTATAGAAATCTTCCAATTCACCAGCTCCCCTACCCTTCTTCTTCCCGTCCATCTCCCTCTCAAATCCTTTCTTAGCAACCCCCACACCCAATTTCCCAATCCCATCACCCCTACCCCCAGTTCTCCCATATCTTCCACCGCGAACCACAACGGTGAATCCGTCTTCGTCAACTAACGCTCCTGCACCTTGAGATTTCGCTCTGGAAGATAATAAGAGTGAATGGAGATGATCATGTCTTGCTAACGCTGTATCGGCGTTTTGTTTTATTGCGTTGAGAGAGGGTCGGAGGGTGGTGTGTAGTTGTAGATAATATGATAGACCTGTTGGGTTCTCGTTTTTGTCTTTTGATTTATCGAGGATGATCGGGGTAAGATGTGAAGTAGATAATAGACGTGTAACGGATACTGTATCAAGATAAATGATCTTCGCAGTTCGAAGTCCACTATTCCCATAAACCGTTTCTCTAGGGTTTAACGACGGTAATTCGAAAAGATCCGGTACCGATGGAGGAAGGGTATTAGGTTTCCTTCTAGGTCTTTTCGATCTAGGTAGAATAACTTCTTTATGACCTTGGAATTGAGGTTCTGGTCTTTCCTCATTCGTTTCTTCCGGTACATCCTCCTCCTCCCTTTCACTTTCACTTTCACTTTCATCCTCAACAGGTAAACCTTTAACAGCGTTCTCTAAAACTTCGCCTCCACTCCTCCCATCCCCAAGATCAATATGATCAATCACCCCCCATTTCCCGAAGATCTGTCGTAAATCCCTAGAAGTCATATCAACAGGTAGATTGACTACGAAAACTGTCCTTCCGTTCGGGTGAGTTTGGTCATCAGTCGATTTGGAAGTGTGCGCTCGACAGTAGAGATAGTGAGTTACCGATGATGATGATTTGGTTGAGGAGGATGATTGGATTGGGATGGGTGAAGGGAGGGAGATGGGTAGAGGAAGGAAGGATGAATATAGTTTTGGAGCACTGCGTGTGGACTCTTTGGATTTTGATTTGGCTTTAGTGTTTGGATTAGATAGCTTGGAAGGACCAGGTCTACTGGTGAGTGTGCCGTTATTCTTTGGCATGTTGATGTTGATGTTAGTGTTGATGTTCGCTGTTGATTTCTTATTTCTACACAATCTAATCTTTTCTGAAATATTTGCAAAACTTACTATATCCCTCCATTTAAGAATTCCATGTCGTAAACCCCACGTGTAGATGACGTCATTTCTCTAGTGTCGTACCAATTTTTCGGGAAATTTCAAACCATCACGGGCGCAGATGCTTCTCTTTGGAGGAGAGAGAGACAAAGGCCAAGACACAGACACAGACGAAAACAAGTAGAAAGCAGAGGACCCAAGTCACCCAAAGAAGTTAGAACTTACTTGTAAATCAGTCATTGTCACAAGGTCAGAAAAGTGAAGTCAGTCGAGCTAAATACCAATCAATCAAGTTTATCTCCTACACTTTACAATAACTTCATCTGCATTAAGACTTTCAAATTCCACCACTGCAAGATGATTACTCTCCTCACTCTCCTTTCTATCCTTAGTATCTCTGAAACAATTGCACAGAGTACAGTGACAATCCCCACCTCCTCATTCTCAGCTACGCCAATATCGACGTCGGTCCCATCCCCAACCGCACCTTTGAACAGTAGTGTGATTGGTCAAGGCATCTATCCACCTCTTCAAGGTATGTCCTCTCTTCAAGTCTCGACATTTTATGTATAGATAAATGGATGAAGTTGATAAAGGTTAGGTTGGTGTAATAATGGTGGTAACGATACGTTCTGTCCAGGAGTCGTGAGTCCAGCATTTCCTCGAATTGTTCAGATCCCTGATGTCAAATAGCTACTTCAAGATGTAGAACTTTCAGGAATTTTCAGTGATAGTAAAACCTTTCCTGATAAAGTATGTTTCTCCCGCAGTCATTTATATCCCAACAAAAAGTACTGATCGAAAACCAGCCAACCAAAGGAACATTAAATTCCACACTTCAAGCTTTCTCGCAACTCCCATCAAACGTTACCATAGCTGACATTGAGAATTTCGTTAATCAATATTTCGTAAGTCCATCATCCAGCTGATAGTACAAAAGAAATAACGCGAAAACCGACTGTAGCAAGGAGAAGGACTTGAACTTGAACAAATCGCTATTCAAGGGTTCAACCCTAACCCCGCGATCTTGAAGAATATCAGTGATCCAGTGTTCAACGCTTGGGTCAGTACGGTTCATGGCTATTGGCAACTGCTCATCAGGTAGGTCCAAGTTCCCCCTCCTACCGACGCACGCGTCACGGTATTTGGTATAACCGGAAACTGACCCAAGAACAACTTCACCACCATTACCTTCACCACCACCACCACCACCACCACCTTCAGACAAACAAATCAATCAGCTTTATGCAATGGGACTTCCTGTGAATCTTCACTCATCCCTCTTAATCAAACAATCGTGGTTCCAGGTGGAAGATATAGAGAGGTGTATTACTGGGACTCTTACTGGATTTTGCAAGGTTTATTGAAATCAGAATTATACACTTATGCTTGGGATCTGTTGCAGAATTTCATGGATCTGATCGAGGTAGGTGCCACTTTTTTTCGAATGTTGTTACTAAATTTTGGTTTAGCTTTATGGTTTCTTACCTAATGGTGGAAGGTAAGTACTTGCTATATACTCTTTGGTACTACAGTATTGATGTTTCTCAGAAAATACTATCTGAATCGATCTCAACCTCCTGTTTTTGTTCAGGTGAGCAGTGTGGCATTCAGAATATGACTCAGTGATTTGCCCCTAAAACTCCAATCTCCAGATGATCGACGCCTATGTCAAAGTCACAGGTAACTCATCAATCCTAGCAAGGGCATTACCAATCGCAACAGTAAGTAGAAATATCAACTCCGAACCATTAATCCAAAATACTCACAAAACCCCAGACCGAACTCGCCTGGTGGTCAACCAACCGCTCAATCCAAGTCACCTCCCCCTACACAAACATCACCCACACAGTCTATCATTACGCCGTAACCAACTCAGCTCCCAGACCTGAAGGCTACGTTGAAGATTTCACCACTGCCATGGGAGCTTCACCCGCGTTAAACGAATCAGCCCGTAGCGACTTGTACGCGGAACTCGCTTCGGGAGCCGAGACAGGTTGGGATTATTCTTCGAGATGGTGTAAACAACCTCTTTTGAATGCTACCGATAACGATCCCGCGCTGAGAACTCTTAATACTAGAGCTATTATTCCTGTGGATTTGAACTCTTTGTTAGCTGGTGATCATGTTTTAGTGAGTGATTCGTTTCTTTGGTTTGGAATGAGAGGTTGATTGAAACAGTTGGCGAATCTTTATGATCTCTATTACGGAAACACGACCAACACCACCACCACAACTAACAGCACGACCAATTCGACCTTAGCATACCACCGATCCCTAGCTTCAAACCTGACAAAAGCAATCCTAGATCTTCATTGGTCACCCTCGAAATCCTTTTTCTACGATTTCAACACCACCTCGAATTCCCAATCACCGATCTACACCCCAGCAGGTTTGTTCCCGTTGTGGCAGAACATCACACCCTCCGAGGTTGTTGGTAACGAAACCGCTGCATTGGCTGTTGTCAGTGGTGCTAGATTCTTGTTGGGGTATTATGCGGGGATTCCTAGTGTTGCGACTCTTTTGTTGACGGGTTTGAATTGGGATTTCCCTAATTCGTAGGTGACGTCGATAAAGTTATTTGACTTGATACTGACGATGAAATCCAGCTGGCCACCACATGTTTGTAAGTCATTTCAAAGAGGCCAGTTCATAACTGATCAACATTCTAGATACATCAATCAAAGCGTTCGACACTCTACACAGAGTCAATCCGAATGCCACGATATTAACCAATCTTACCCTCCCATTCTCACAGATCCAATCAGGTCAATTAGGACTCAACCAAACCGATCTCCAACCTCAACCATCATCGACAATCGGTAATACAAGTTTGGAAACGGCTGAGGCTAACGGTAAACCTTGGCCTGTAGCTTTGAGTATCGAATATGCTAATCGGTGAGTAATACCTTACTTTTTCGGTCTGGTTACTAACCCGAGTCAATTGTAGGTATTTACAATCAGCATTCTGTTCTTGGTATAGTATGTTCATCCAAATTTTCCTTGACCAATTTACTAATAGATGCATAGGTACCGGTGGAGAGATTGAGGGACTCTTGACACAATTACCACTTTCCGATTTAAACTCCACCGGAACTTTTACGGCAGGTCAAACAGGTGTAATGTTTGAGAAGGTAACATTCTATCTCAAAGTAACAAAACTGAAGCCCAATTTCTAGTTCAACGTAACCGATCCAGACGCCGCTGGTGGAGGTGGTGAATACACCGTCCAAACTGGATTCGGGTGGACGAACGGTGTTAGTAAGTATCTCATCTTACCTGATCGAGGACGACGATCGAGACTGATATCGTTGTAGCCCTGTGGTTGGCAGGGGAATACGGCTCTTATCTGCCTTCACCAACTTGTCCTTTGATCCCGATCATTGAGATGAATGGGTCGGGGAATAGCTCGATTTATTCTAATGGCACTGTTACTAATAGTACTGTAGCTGGTGGTGGTACAGGGAACAGTACGGCTTTGTTTAGGGGTTACAGGATTCCTCGAAAATAAGTGGATAGTGTATAACTTTGGTAAAGTCTGATTGAAGAAAGGGGATGGATGAATGTTGGACGACCAAAGAAAAAGTAATTTGAAATTGGACACTTCCGAGAGTCAATGTATTATTGATCATAGTGAATTATGTATACTTATATCAAGCGTTGTATAACACACTACCTAATAACCTCATAAACCTCTCCATCACCTTTCCAACCTTCGTCCGCCTTCCCCAAAACCTCACTCCAGAATTTCATGATCCCCCTCCATTCAATTTGATTTTTAGGCATATCAATCCCGCTCCCGTTCCTTCCAGATTCACCTTGTACAACCACAACCTGATTGAAACAATTTTCCAAATCTTTAACAGATTTCCGTGAGATAGCTGAGGTAGAAACGGATCTGTTAAAATAACATAAAGGAGTCTGCGATTTCGTGGTCGAACTTGAACTCGATATCAAAGGTCCACAAATCGAAACCACCGATCCCAACCTCCCAACCCCCTTCTCGACCAAATACCTCCCACTGAACTCCGTAACAAAAGTCCCACCTTGTCCCCAACCGAATAAATGGATTTCTGAATTTGACCAACCTATTTCTGGGGATGTTAGGGTTCGGATTAGGTTCAGGAGAGTAGGGAAATGTTTGGTTGGATTGGGTGTTTTCAGTTGATTGAAGAATTCATCGAAGGTGTTGTACCATGAATAAGACGGGTGATCCATTAATGGGATCCTAAGACACAGATTATCAATATCAATGTCATTTTTTGGATTTGGAATTCGACTCACGGATCTGGTGCTTGAAGCGATAGTATCGCCGTTGAAGGGAGGTTGAATTGTTTCCCCAAACCAAAAAATGAAGTTTTCGTATCACCTAAAAACTTATTATTTTAGTGTCAGTCAGGATCGATCGTAAAAGAGCACCAAGGGCACTCACCTAACCCATGAAACAATATTAAAAGATTGACATCGTTCCCATCGTTCGAGGGTTGATAATCGAATTCCCATGGTTTCAGCAAGGATTTCGTGGGGATTGGTTTTGTTCTTTGTTTTGAGCTGGAGGATGGGATGGGACGTAGATTCAATGGTTCAGATGACATTTTTGGTGGTGGTAGAGATGTAACATGGTATGAATTTCAACACCAGCTTTGACATTGACATTGCCATACAAAATTTGATCCCGTTGAATTCTCGAGTGGAGGAATAAGTAGGATTAAGTTTCAAAAAAATGTTGAAAGTCAACAATAACAATCATTCTCCGTAAACCAAAATGCTTTTCTGTCCTTATTGCGCAAATTACTTGACGATAGGTGATCAAGAAGAAAGTAGTGATAAAGCCTGGTACGTCATTTAATCTTCTATACAAACTACGAGTGTCATCTGAATCTTGTACCCAGGGTCTGTCCAACATGTCCATATAAGTGGATCATCACTAATCCAGTGAGCTCCAACGAGTATACACAGGGATGAACCAGCTGACACTATCTCAGATATCAATGAGAACTCATCTGAAACGTAAAGAAGTTGATGATGTACTGGGTGGAAAAGATTCTTGGAAGAACGTTGATAAAACAGAGGGTCAGTCGAATTTCTAGGGCTATCAATTGATGCTTTGACTGACTCTCTTAAAGCTACTTGTCCTAAATGTGATTATCGAAAAGCATACTATCGTCAACTACAAATTCGTTCAGCTGATGAACCTATGACGACGTTCTAGTGAGTCTGATTTGACTTTGATAGGGCAGCGTAAACAGCGTATTGATTGATCTATAGTAAATGCGTGGATTGTGATCATCAATGGAGGGAGGTAAGTTTATCTCCGATACCTGGATATGTGTGACTGGGGACTCTGAAGCTGATTTTGTATCTATAGAACTGATGGAGTGACGGAACATGTTATCTTCGTAACGAAATTTTAACGAAATGTGACGACTTTGCCTTGGATCTCCAATACCATTTCACTCATACTAACGTGACCAGAATTAACGGGTAATTTCGAAGGTACTGAGATAGCGTTGTATTACATTTGAATGCGAATGGAAACTCTTTACTCACTAATCCCTTTCCTTGGATATCTAGTTGATAAAAACACGAAAAATATACATCGAAACTAGTCACAAATGAAAACGACTGAATATCAATCAATCACAAAACGTCATCTCGAAATAGAAGTGAGAAAACGTGCAAACTCTGAAATACGAGGTTCGTGGACAAGGAGAAGAGGTGAAGGTACAAACCAAGAAGAAGAAACAATAGACCACCAATCGACAGAAGTACCAATAACTCGGTTCATCAAACTGGTTAAACAAGGAGTGTTAGTCATGCATGTAAAGATCGATGGTAGAATAGGAAAGTCTACATGCCATTCTACTTACTCGTATCTTAATTTAATCTCTGCGTCTACAGTTTGTTGATCTACTGTGTTTAGGAAAGTTGATGCTTACTTACCGAGTAACTTAGAAGGTTTGACCTTTACCAAGTGCGGCAATGTGTGTCTGAAGATCATGAAGTATTGTGTCAGTTTGATAACCCTCAAAGTGAAGTCATCAGGTAACCTACACCGGTGTCGGTAGTACGTTCATCAACGGCATTGACAGGAGCAGCACTGATGATTTGAAGAAGAATCAATGAGAGAGTGATAAAAGCTAACATATTTGATAAGAACTGTCTTTGAGATCGAAGTAAATAGTGCGGTTTGAGCAAGGAAAAGAAAGTTGAGAGAAGTTGGGAAGAAGGGGGTAAGATTTGCAGAAAGACTACATTGTTACATATCCAAATATTCTAGAACACGAGTGCGTATTCATGATACGAGAATTCGAAGATCGCTGTTTTGTACATAGAAAAAGCCGCGGAAGAAGATCAAGGAACGACTTTGCACTTTGATGAGGAAAAGAAGAACTTGATTGGCATACGATTTACATGATCTTCAGTAGAGTAAGTATGGTGTACTCGTACAAATTACAGTATGTCTCAACTGGCTTACCACACTGTAGGTGACTTGGTGTTTGTTTGCCGACAACGGTAGGTTTTCTGGTGCCAATCTGCTGTCGATCTGTTGATCAAAGGACTGTTCTTATTTCAATGAAAGGATTAAAGTGATTGTTCTACTGTGATAACCAATACAATACGATCTCCACCTTCCAGACCATCGGACTTAGGATACTGGTGGAGAAGTGGAGTATGTACTGTGAGAAACTGATAGAAAGGCACCGAATCGTGGAGATGGAAGGCTCGACAGGGGACGATAAGATCCGTGCCGGTGATGGGATAGCTACTGCGTATACGAGTATGTACTGGTACTACCTTCCATATTCAGCAAGCTGATCCAAGTAACTTTGTTATTTGTGCGGATTGTGGCTTTCCACATCTTCGGTAACTGATCGCTAGAAAGGATGGAAGTTGTGTTCGATACTTCGATGAAAAGTGTTTCATGAAATTCTCCGAGTAATCCGGCAGGATACCAGTATGTAAGTCTCTTTTCGTTGACGGATACATACCAGTGGCGCAATCCATTTCTGTCAATCACTGATCATCGATGGGGAAAGGGCAGTCCATTCCGGATTGTCAAAATGATTTTCACAACTCTGACGATATGCCAACAAGGATAGAAGATCCTAACGACACTACGGAACTCTCGCTGTTTTGTTCCCGTTCAGCTCTGTTTCGTATTGTAAGCGAGCTTACTCATTACAAAAGTTAACAGAGTTCTTCACGTAACGTATAGATAATATCACATTGAAAGTTTCACCTCTAGGTCATCGCATTTTTCACAGGTTGGAACTTTGAACCTTCACTCAAAATGTTCAAAATGGTCAGAAGGGAGTAAGTCCAAGCTTGGAACATCGAGGGGATAGCCTTGAATTTGTTGAGATTGATGTTAAAGGGGAGATTGCACCCAAAAGGCGTTTGTACAATACTTTATGTCTCTACATAATATCTAGTACTGTGTGTAAATGATGATCTACAACATAGAACTAACTGGTCCATCGCGACGAAAAGCGTTTGGATATGAATCGTCAGCTATTTCTCCAAGTCTAAGTCTGCAGTTCTACCGAAGGCATGAAGATTATTATGGAGGATTTCTTTGACAGGGATAGAAGATGAGTTGACAGCAAGGTCGTCGACAAGATTATCAGCTGAACCAAGTTGTCTGATAATCGCGTCGGATGGATTGTTCACCCCAGAATCGATTGGAATGATAGGTTCGACGAATACTCGATCAACGAGGCTATTCATCGATGTCAATCCATGTGTAACTTTTGAAATGATATAGGAATACTCACTTGGCTTCGTTGGGGATATCCCTAGTCATCGCGTCGGTGACCGCGACGGGGGCGGCGTTAACGTTAACGAGTTGAATGAGGATAACAGCGATGGTGAAGATAGTTAACATGGTTGATAGTTGTTTAATGGTTCAAACTGTCGTATTTGATTTAGATCGAAAGAAGAATATTCTTGGGGAGTAACAAAAGAGCGAATCTGGAATTTATGTCTTCATCGACTAATCTTGTCAAAGTGGAAAGAGATAATTAGTCGAACGAGATTGAGGACAATCTCATCGCATTTTGAATGAAAAAATACTTTGAACTGGTTTCAAAGTCACTTTTTTTCCATTTAGAGGAGGCAATAATTAGCTTCACCAGGATAAGTCATCAGGGGTCATCCTTCGATTAGCTGAAATTGAAAATCAAGGAGAAATTGTCATCGGATGGTAGATTGACTAATATTGCACAGTTTGGTCGTTCCGCATGGACCAAAGACTTCCCCGTTACAGCACAAATTGTTAAAGCTGATTTAGAATTAGTGTGGGAGAGTGACGGAATTTTCCGCCTGATTTACTCCTTTGTCTTGCACATGGTAGAAGTGACTCTTGTCTTTTACTCTCATTCAAAGGACAGATCTGTCGTGTACGAATCCGGGAGATTGGTATCATCAAAACTCAATATCAAGCAGTGCATCTGACAGCACTTAGTAAATAGAAAACAAGTCTTGCGAAATAAACACATACTGTACACACGTTCACCATGAGCTAGTAATCAAAGGAGGACAATGCCCTGAAGAGAAAGCTCGTCGACATCGATTCATATTCTTTCTGGTATGTAGGAACAGCCGGCATTCTAACACTATCTCCCCTGGATTTGAAAACCTCCAAATCCCAAAACAGCAATAATAGGTGTAGTCATGTACCGCTTTAAGTGCGTACGATCTTCAGGTTACATAAGTTCCATTGATCGCTCCGAGCTGATGTCGTACCAGATTTGATTTTAGTGGCAGCTGGTGTGAAATGGTCAAATTACTTACTAAACCGCAAATCTTTGTGATTTGGCGCTATTACAGGCCTAAACCCGAACGACATTGAAGATTTATCATGTTCGAAATAGCCAACAGAAATTGGTTTCTCGTCATCTACCACTTTTAACCCCGTAGTCTTGACTTGAGGATATGCAACCATTTTCGATGTTGTTTACCCTTAGGTAGTTTTTAATTGAAGACGATCTGGGTTGAACCAGATATACATAGAGCGGGAACAAACGACGAGACTGGACGTAGTAAAAAAAGAACAATTAAGAGAGGAAAATGTGATATCTACATAGAAAGTCCGTAAAGAAAATTTATTTACTATGTCTTTTCTGTGAGCCAATCGCATTCTATCAAAGAATAATTGTAACACGTAAAGTTCAAACATAATATATAAAATTTGTCAATCATCTAAGCTGTTGTAGCTTGAGCTACGGCGACAGTAGTAAGAGTGACTGCATGAGCTGAAGAGGTGGAAGTAGAGATGATTGGTGGACAGACCGATGAAGAGGTGATTTCGGTAACGGTGACTGTAGCAGGGATAACGACGAGAGTGAGACCAGAACCGATAGCATGAGTGGCAGCTGAGGTAGCAGTAGCTGCAACAGCAAGTGAAGAGGAAATAATCGGTGAACCTTCAACGATTGAGGTTGTGATGGCGACAGCAGCTTTTGAACTAGCGATGGCTGGGGTTGGAATGACGTCTCCGGACCATGATTGACAGATCGTACTGGTGACGGTGACTGTTGCTGGGACGATGTGGAGAGTGTAATCACCTGGTTGATCGAGGATTGCAACGGCGGTACCTGAGGCGGTGACTGCTGATCCAGCGATGGTGGTAGCGATGACACCTCTGAGGCTTTGTCAGTCATGTGTTCTTTACAGTATGTCGTTGTTAACGTGACAAAGAGAGATGGGGTGTTTGAAGCGAGGTAGAAGGGTGGTGTTTAAGAACTTACCCAGCGGTGGTAGTAGGAGCAACTGCGAATGAGGTGACGATGGTGACATCCTCTGGAGCAGGGAGGGCGACGACTAAAGTCAAAAGTGAGAGAAGTGGAAGGAAGTGCATAGTGATATGATAATGTAGTTGAGGTTAGGTAGATTCTAAGACGCTTGGATTGATTTGAATTGAGAGTTTTAGATATTCTTTAAGTAAAGAGATGAAAGAGATTGAAAAGAATCAATGCACGCTTAGAAGCCTTATATATCCCCCAAAAAACAACCGTGACCAAAGCAGACAGCCATCAATCAACTACACTTAGTAAACACCTTCATTGAATTCAACTAACCAAACGCCAACTAAAGGTTATCCCGTTTCAAGGGTTTCATGATGAAAGTTGTATGAGCATTGATCAGGAGGAGCAGCTGGAGAACCACAACTTGGTTCACAGAGAGGAGGAAACAATAAGGAAAAACTATGATGGAACCTCTTTGAATGCGGTGCAGAGATTTTAAGCCACAAACGCGATTTTCAGGTTCAAGGATGTTTAACCAAGACTTGAACAGACACAGCTTCTTTGATTAAGTTATTAGTTAATCACATGCTTATTTAGTAAGGCGGTGTTATACATAAAAATATAATCATACGAATAGACTTGTTTAATAAGAAGATCGTCGAGAATTGGTATGATGATTCCATCTACAATCCAACGTTAAGGTCAGTGATCACCTTCAGATTGGCGCTGCCAATTTGACCCAACTCTTTTCATTTTCTTGAGCGATTTCTGTAGATCAGAAAAGATGAAAAGGGGGAGACGCGTTCCTATGAATCACCAACTCGGAAACAAAGTTCTTTTTCTTTCCGTGAAAAAAACGCCCAAGACAAGGAGGAACAATAGGCCGAAAAAAATCTCCTTCCTTTCGATCTTTTTTCAACACATTGCGTATCCTCCAGACGACCCATTGTTTTTCACGACGATGGTGGACCGACGGTTCCGGTAACTACACCACCTAATCCTCCAAACCCCCTTGTAGAACGTCAACTATCTTTCTGACACGTTCGATTCCCTTTATATCGTTTGCATCGCCCGTTCCTAAGCCTGGGACACCTAATTCAATTAATCTCTCCTTCTGACGATAGGCTAAACCGTCAATCGCTGGTTGACATGATTGGCGATAGAAATCGTCTAGACTCAGTGCTAGATTTTGAGTCCATTGCTAAAAGTTTCTTTTGTCAATACTTTTGGCTTTTGCTTTTGAGTATGGTTTAAACTTACCTCCTGTTTCTCTTTCGATATTGGTCGACGAGTGATTTTAGCTCTGTTTCGAAAGAGGTCCAGTACATTATTCTATGCTGGATGTACTTATGAGATCAAGAACTTACATTTCTTTCTCAGCTTGTACAGTCTTTTCATGTTCTGCTTTAACTTTCTCCTGTTTAGCCCAAAGTCGTCTTTCCAAAGAATCCTGATCAACCTTCATCTAACCCAATTAACGTCAGCCAAAAAAGCTGGATCAACTTTAACCAAGCGGAATTATCACATACTCTTTTGACTTCTTTGACGAATTCTTCATCACTCAGTAGCTCTGATAATATAGGTAAAGCCTTGGTGAACGGCATAATCTGATAACCAGGTTCATCTCTTCGATTCTTCAAATCAATTGAAGGATTGGATGAATGGCGTTGAGTCAATTCTGGTTTATTCGGTTTATCGGGGTTAGGTGTAGAGTGATTCTGGTAAGTTGGATCCTGGGGGGTATAGAAAGGATGATTATCGTAGACGGGTTCTGAGGTTTGATCTGGTACAGAAGTTGATTGTTGATTTTGAAGGGACGCTAGAAGATCGTTCAACTGTCTTTGTGATGGGATAGCAGAAGAAGTCGAAGCTTTAGGTGGGGTATATTGATGTTGTGGAATTGGTGGTCTTGATGGTGTGGATGATGATGCAGTGTTTGGTTGGATGTCTTCACTGCTTTGTGTAGTTCTGAGGAGAGCCAGGAGTGATTTGACAGATGTCGCGCTGTTGTCCTTTGTGTCTTGATCAGCTCAAATCGGCGACCACAAACGACAAATGGAGTGTCGAAAGAAACCAAGCTTTTTACTTACCTTGAAGCTCATCCTGTTGAGCTGTATGTACTAGCTGACATCAATATGAAAGGTAGATAAGATGTTGTTGTTGGTTGTTGATAACAATCGGAAATTGGGTCAATTTAACGGCACCGGCTATGAAATCATCGATTCCATTCCGAAAGATCAGAAAAAATAATCTTGAAATCTTGAACAACTAACTACATCATCCATCAGAGATATACACTTCACATTCCAATGAGCATACCGATAGCTCTACCAGCATCCAGCTCACAATCCCATCCTCAACCTATAAAAAGATCTTCAAAAGCGTCACATCATTTAGCTTCGGGTGCACTATCAGGATTCACTTCGGCGATATGTCTTCAACCACTTGATCTTCTGAAGACTCGATTGCAACAGGGGAAGGATGTGGATAGGACTAAAAGGTTGGTTTAGGGAATTTGATTATATGGATGGATGCATTGAACTTATTCATCCTTGCTTAGACGACGGATCGCACCTGTTCTCAAACAGGTTTTGGCGGAGGATGGAATAAGGGGTCTTTGGAGGGGGACTGTACCAACTCTAGCGAGGTAAGTATCTATCACTATACGGAATCAGGTTTTCATGGATATGTTGATAATAACAATAATCACAGGAACGTACCAGGGGTAGCACTCTATTTCTATACGTTATCAACGATTCGAACGAAATTATCAAGTATCCAGTATTTCTATAAATCGAATCTCATCGATCCACATTCATTAAACTCCATTTCATCTTCCACTCAAAAGCAGAATAGTGCTTTGATACAACTATCTAGTCAAGGGAATCTTATAGCTGGTGCATTAGCCAGAACGTCTGTTGGATTTATCGTCAATCCGATAACCGTTTTGAAAGCTCGTTTCGAGGTAGGTTAAGATTTTGGTCACTACTTCGTCGATACTAAATATCTTTCATAGAGCAATTTTTATTCAGAATATAAATCTCTGTTTGGTGCATTTCGTTCATTGTTGGCTACCAATGGTGTTCGAGGTTTATTTCAGGGTTTCACAGCTACTGCTGCTAGAGATGCTCCGTATGCGGGGTTGTATGTTGTGTTCTATGAAAAGGGGAAGGAGATTTCGTGTAAGTCTAGAGATTAATGAACTGATTTGAGTCACACTGAATCTTTCATGTTTAGCTCGATTGGTTAAACCTGAATGGGGAATACCTAACGCTGCTTTACATTCTGGTTCAGGTAATTTCAGTCGTTACCGGTTTGTATCACGACTGATGTTCGAATAGCTATAACAGCATCGATCATGGCTACGATATTCACATCCCCAGCAGACGTCGTTAAAGTGAGTCACATCCGTCCTCACAATACGTCACTACAAACATTAACCAAATCCAGACGAGAATGCAAGTAACCCCAATCGAACATCCAACAATAAGAAAAGCTATCCAAGGGGTATACGGGGTAAGTATCGACCATCTCATAAACATCTAGATAACTACTAGTACTGATATGAGATCCAGGAAAGAGGATTGTTAGGTTTCTTCTCAGGATCGACGTTACGAATATCAAGGAAGGCAGCTAGTAGTGCGATCGCTTGGACGGTTTATGAAGCTCTGTTGTTGTTTTTACGGAATCGTGATGATGAAATGATATGATTGAGGGGGTATTTGGGTTATTGGTCTATGCATACATCCACTCTTGAAATTACTTTCGACAACAAAGCTTGCACAAGTACTTACAGTACAAGTATACTTACTTAGCTGGACCAGATGCGAACTGCCACAGTGGATGCTGAGCCGTAATGATTTCCGCTCCGTCCCCAGTATGGATCTTAAATCAAAGCAACAAATAATATCACCATTCTACATCTAATATCCTCTCAAAACAAAGAACTCTAAAAAGGTATTAACCCAACCACCCCCAACCCAAAATGAGACATCAAATAACAAGAATACTGAATCAAAGGATATCAAGTAAGTTTTCATTGTTTCCATTTTGAATTCTATTCTAACTAAATTTCAAAAAGGTATTCGTCATGCTTCAACTTCAATGAGGATGCCTGCTATGTCACCTACGATGACTGAAGGTGGTATTGCCGGATGGAAGAAAGAGGAAGGAGAAAGTTTTTCGGCTGGTGATATATTAGTTGAGATTGTGAGTTGTTTCGTAAAAAGACAAAATCAAAGATTGTTGTATCTGATTCTACCCTTTTAGGAAACGGACAAAGCTACTATCGACGTTGAGGCTCAAGATGACGGGGTTATGGGTAAAATCATCGTATGTCCCGTAACACCCTCTCCATTTTGTCAACTTACTAATACACCTGATAGGTGCAAAATGGATCACAAAAAATCCCAGTCGGTCAGGTTATAGCGATACTAGCAGAGGAGGGTGATGATCTATCTTCCATCGAGATACCCAAGAATCTAGAACCCGAAGGTGAAGCTTCAGCATCGTCTTCAACACCTGAACCATCTCCATCCCCACCTAAAGAGGAACCTAAAAAGGAAACTCAAAGTCAAACCCCACCACCACCAAAAGAACATGCTCATAAAGAGATCAAACACTCTAAACCACTTTTCCCAAGTGTTTCCAGATTGTACGTTTATCTCTTATCATCTATCTTATTCAAATCCGATTGAAGTGCTCATAAACGCTTAGATTGCTCGAATCTGATCTTTCTTCGGAACAGATTTCGAAATTGAAGGGAACAGGGAAAGGTGGAATGTTGACTAAAGGGGATGTGCTAGTTGCTATTGGACAGATTAAGAATGCTTTTGGATCTGCTGAGAAATTGAATCTTGATATTATGGGTGCTAGTGGGAAAAGAAAATCTGAGGTGGGTTTGGGTTTATGAATTTCAAACTTTAATGCTAATTCGGCATATTAGGCTTCCGCTTCACCCTCTACTTCCGCTACTACTCCACCACCAGCTAAACCACTTGATGCAGCTGAAATCAGGAGATTGATCGTTCAAGGGCTATCAAAAGCTACTACCCCATCTTCAACCAATGGTACGTCTCACCCTCTAAATTTGTGTTCTTATAGCTGACATGATATATGTTCAGCTGCCAAACCATTATCGTTAGACGCAGAATTTGACGCCATCCTCGCTCCCTATTCGACACTTCTACCTGCCCAACCTGAAGTTAGATTACCGACTATCGAACAATTAACCAAGCTCGAGAGTGGCAAGAAAGATGAATGGGCTGGGTTATTTTAACAAAATTTAAACGATATGCATTTTAGATGATACCCTATGCAAATATTATTCATAATCTATCTACTCGCTATACCTATCATAAAAAAATCATTTCTTGACGTTAAAAATACTCAATAAAGCGAAACAACCATATAACAACCCAACTGGATAGGCGACTAACAAACGTTGTCTATCCATACGAAGTACAGCGACGAATATCGAACTAGCGGAATACGTGCACCAGAGTATACTGAGTCCTGACATGACGTATCCGAGGGGATGATCTATTCCTACACCCATACCTATCCCACCTAGACCCACCATGGGTAGGAGACAGTATCCTAAAACAGAAGCTGTTCTGTATGCGTCGATCGGCGTTTCCGACATGAGATTTAAGAGGAAATAGATCGCTGTGGTTCCTAGGAGACCTACACCGTAGATATACGAGAATTGTGGTTTACCGGACTAAGAGACATGCAACGTTAGATTAAGAGGGATGGTTGGGAAAAGGTAGATTTAGACTTACTAGCAGTAACACGAAGGCGAAGGCGAAACAAAAAACAAAAGGTCCAGCTAAATCCGCATCGTCCATTATATTCGCATCAACTTTTGATAGAGGATTAAGAACGGTTAAAGATTTAGCTAAAATGTGGGAAGGGTTGATACCGAGTTCTACATCAATTGTGAGACTTGACCCAAAATTGATCCGGAGAAAAAGAAGTTGACGACTTACCCTCCATCAAACTCGGTTCACCTTCATAACCACCAGTCCCGAATGCCTCCCACCATCTTCCTTCACCAGTAAGCGTACCCAAACTACCACCGATATTACCCATCCGCCCACTACTTGCGCCCCCCTCCATCGAAGATCTGGCTCCGTAGTATGATCCACCGGTTGGGTTGGAGTTCATAGATCCCCCAGCATTGCTACTTGATCCTACCCCTCCACCGAAGAATGCTAGAGGTTCTTGGGTTGGTTGATAGGGCGAGGAGGAGTAGGAGGAGGATTGGTTTTGGAAGAGATGCGACATGGGACGTTACCGATTGGCTTGGAGGGAGTTGGAGCGGTTTGAATGGTTAGTTTGGGTGGATAATGGTTGTTGGAGTGTTGACCTGGTTGTGATTTAAGGTTGGAATTGAATGTATCTACTTTTGAGAAGATAGTTTTTGAATAATATATAGCTTAGATTACTTTGACTTGTCTCGACGTGTTCGTGAACGTCACTCACTGATTTCCACAGTGCCACAGTCCCGGAGTTATCGGCAATATCAACATCCTCTACTGTAATCCGCCTCCCTCCGATTCTTACAGTGAGAGAGTGATCTTTCTTTTTGCCTTGATATCAATCTTCACTATCAACCCTTTTATCTTCATCACCTCCCCCCTCCTCCCTCATCATGTCCACTTCTCGTCTCCTCACAAGAGCCGTCGCTCGTCCACTCTCATCTGCTCGTAAACCAGTAAGTTATAGAATCCTATTGTCAACCGCAACAAAGAGAAAATATACACCTACGTCAATCCCAACGATCCTCATTGGCTAACACTTCAATCTTTCTTAGATACTCGCCAGAACTCTCGCTACACCTGTTTCAACAAAATATTCAAATCCAGTAACTAAAACTTCAGTTCTCTCCAACGGTCTTTCTGTTTCTACAGAGACTATCCCAGGTGCTTCAACTTCGACTGTTGGTCTTTGGATTGATGCTGGTTCAAGAGCGGATGCTTCTAATGCCAGTGGAACCGCTCATTTCCTTGAGGTATGTAGCATCCTTTTTTTATTAGCGTTGATGAAGAGAAAATACTGATTATGTGTACCTAGCATCTCGCATTCAAAGGAACAAAAACACGTACTCAAACTGCTTTAGAACAAGAGGTAGAAAACTTGGGTGCTCATCTTAACGCTTACACTTCAAGAGAACAAACTGTTTATTACGCTAAAGCTTTCGAGAAGGATGTTCCAGCTGCTGTCGGTATCCTCGCTGATATCTTACAAAACTCAAAATTAGATGAAGGAGCTGTTGACAGAGAAAGAGATGTCATCTTAAGAGAACAGGAGGAAGTCGATAAACAGCTCGAGGAGGTTGTGTTTGATCATCTTCACGCTGTCGCTTTCCAAGGTAGGTCGAGTCGGAGGTAATTCAACCGGATGTTGTACTGACGATACCAGGTCAACCCCTTGGTAACACCATCCTCGGTCCAAAGGAACACATCAACTCTATCAAAAGATCCGATCTCTCCGCCTACATTTCCAAAAACTACACTGCCGACCGTATCGTTCTCGTAGGAGCTGGTTCAGTCGAGCACGACGCTCTCGTCAAACTCGCGGAGGAGAACTTTGCATCGTTACCCGTTTCAAGCAACCCGATCCCATTAGGTAAATCCGCTCATCAACCAACCGCTTTCTCAGGTTCAGAAGTTCGTATCAGAGATGACACGATGAGTACATTGAACTTTGCAATCGCTGTTGAAGGTGTTGGATGGAAATCACCAGATTACTGGCCCATGTTGGTCATGCAATCCATCTTTGGTAACTGGGATAGATCACTTGGTGCTTCACCACTTTTGTCTTCTAAATTGAGTCATATCATCTCAAGCAACAACCTCGCCAATTCTTACATGTCTTTCTCAACTTCATACTCTGACACTGGTCTTTGGGGTATCTACATGGTTACTGAGAAGTGAGTTGAGGAGTGGTGATAACAACCAGTAACTGACACTTATTTAGCTTGATGAACGTTGATGACCTCGTCCACTTCACCCTCAAAGAATGGACCAGAATGTCTCTCTCACCAGCCGTCGCCGAAGTTGAACGTGCCAAATCTCAATTAAAGGCTTCCTTATTACTAGGTCTCGACGGTACAACCGCCATTGCAGAGGATGTATGTAATGATTTCACTTGACATGATTAGAATTAATCTCATATCTACCCTCCCCATTTAGATCGGTAGACAACTCGTCACCACCGGTAAAAGATATACACCAAAGGAAATTGAAAGATACGTAGATGCCGTTACACCAGAAGAGATTAAACGAGTAGCACAAAAATACTTGTGGGATAAAGATGTAAGTCAGATTCTTAACCCTGCAGGCAGTCGATAGAATCTGATATGAGTATTATTATAGCTCGCAATCGCCGCCGTCGGTCGTGTTGAAGGTTTACTCGATTACAACCGTATCCGTGCTGGTAAGTTGTTACGCATCATCGAGACGAGGGAGAATGACTGATTTTATCTTTTAGACATGTCTTCAATGGTTTACTAAATTTTTGCATGTTACCTAATGGGATGGAAGTTTTTCTGGATAAATTTATATACAATACAAATAGAAAGAAATGCATTTCTTTCAATATCATTTTCTGGTGCATGGTTGCGCATACGATCTGCTTCACGTTGCTTCACTCCATGTCAATAGTAATACGAGGGCACTGCATGCAGTAATCCACTTTACAAATATTAAAAAGAACAGATACAACCACAAGCCAACACTTCTACCTACTTAACCATAAAACCCAGTCTGTACTCAAACTACGCAACCCAGCCCATCTCGTAAGAATACCGTGCATACCGAAGAGGTACACCAGTCCCAGCCCTCAAAGGAGATTCCGGAACGGTGTTAAGGGGGATAACATTAGATTCTGTCGAGGTAGCAAGTTCAGTATCCAAAATTCGAGCTCTGTCCTTTGAAGGATCTCGAATGGTGGGTAGTAGGTTTAGTTTGGAGTGTTCAAAGGGGAGACAACGTTCTAACGATCGATCGAAATCCATAGACAGGAATTCGTTATCACCTAAATAGAAAACATCTTTAGGTTTTACAATGAGGTCAAACTTACCATCATTCACATCGTAGATGCTATTGTCGGTGGTGTTAAGAAAAAGAAATCTTGAGATTTGGTTACATTGAAATAAATGTCCGGGTTCGAATTCGATCTCTAAACGACCTCCAAAGAGGATCTCTTCCATCTCAGAAGCAAGCTGCTTTTCCTGGGATTTGAAGGTTTCACCGAAATAGCGGTAGGTGAGTGAGATGCCATATTGGATGAAGAGGATTACGAAGAGGAGATGGCGTTTTTGGTATGATAGTAGACATCCGGTTCCTCGACTGTTTCTGTCCTACGTCGGATGTTAGGAATATACCGGAGGAGATGGCTTACGTCGAATTGCGTGAAGAGATATTTCCATAGTATGATCCGATCAGGTTCTTCAGGTAAGACTTTAGCCCAAGTTTGCAGATCTTGGATTCGTCTCTGTAATCCCAAGAACAAGTCAGTTAAGTACACATCAGAACCCAGTCAGAAGGGACTAGTACTAGGACATACATCCCCATCAACCAAAACCACAAAAGGGAAATCAGACCTGACCAAATCCCTCAATTCATCCAAAGAAGGCAACCCAACCCTCACCCCGAACTTCTCTCGAGTCATCACCAGATATTCTAGATAACGTTCCAGACTCTTACTCTTATCCGTAGGATCTAAAAGATGTTTTCGGAGGGTTCCAAAGGCGTTTCTAACTATTCTAGGGACGAGTCGATCGAGTGCTGTGATTTTTGATGGTTCAGTGTCGAAAGCTCGGTTTTGCCAGTGGACGGGTGATTCGGCTTTGAAGATTTTGATGTCTTCGTATAAAGGTGTTTCTGGGGTTGGGGGGGGTTTTGCGGTTTGCATTTTCAATTTGTCTGAGTTGAGAGATACAGGTATATTGAGATGGTACTTTAGAGGTGAGATATTGGATTAGGTGTTCTGGAGAGCTAAGACACGACAAGGCGTCACCTCGTCGTACTACCACCATTCAATTGCTATTTTGTTATGCTTGAAATTACCAAGATGGAACAGTACTTGTTTTTCTAGCAGAAATTCACACTTACATCAGTGTTGATAACGTACTATGAAGTCTGCGTAGACAGGGTTCTGCTGATTCACAACACAAATCTCTAATAACTAAGTAAAAACCCATGTGTACAATAGTAGTATCATAGAGAGTAATCAGGACTGAAAACAAGTTGCAAAGATCATTCAGATTCGTTGTCATTATGCACCGCAGGAAGATGAGCTTAAGTTGAGTGTTTTCCTATTATTGAACTTGAGCATTAGTTGCCACTATTGGAATTCGTTTGCCAAGAAACCGCTTCCTATTCCCAGGATTCCTATTCCGTTCAGGGTCACTTTTAAGCTTGTTAAGCAACGTTGACTGTGGTGTGGGAGCGAGGGTTATCGTTGTCGTTATTGTTCTTCCTCTTCCCATCTCTATTCAAGTAAAATACTCTACTGTATCGATTTCATTGACTTAAGCAGTTGAGGATATCATCTGTTCGTTTACATCCAGCGATGTGGTCAACATCAATACTCTTTCTCGGTACCCTGCTATCGGTTCAAGCTGTCAACATCCCATTTGTTATCCCAGAACCAGCAGATCTCTCCTCATTGACCGCACCACCAAAAGAACAATGGAAATGTGATATCAGATCTTGGACGAGAGCTCCAGATCTATATCCTGGTCTGGTCACTCCTGCCGAAGCACGAATCGCGATCAACGGTTCAGATTGTAACGATATCGTCGAGTGGCAAGTTGGTTTACGATTCAAGGAGCGTGCGTTGGTTAAACTCAAGTCAGTAGATTTCCTGTTGTTTAGGATTATATTGATTGACGCTTAATTTTCATAGGTCTAAGGCTGTGGAGTTACCTGTTAAACCGAAATATGAATTTAATGTGACTGAGATGAATAAAGGTAGGGATGAATGGAACGATATTTTCTTCGCTGGTGGTGGTAGCCATAACATGGATGGATATAATCTTCAAATGGAGAGATACAGTATGTATTGGAGCTACTGCATTTACTTGCTTCATGTTACTGACTCGATATATAGATATCGCTATCCAAAATAAAAGCCTTTGGGAGGTTCATGGAGCTGAACGTGTGGTTTTCGACGTTCTTCAAACAATGCCCTTACCTGATCGTATGTACCTTTTCTATTCCCCTGATCCTTTTATTGACAGTTCAATTAGTCAATTTTGATAAGATAGATATCATCAAGTCGTTCGCTGTTCATGTACCTTTAACCAACGTGAGTTCTCTTTGATGTTCTTTTCGCTAAAATGCAGTTCCCTCCAATAGAATCTTATCCCGATCATGGAGGTATGGGTGATGCACAGGTAAGTCACTCGTTTTGGACTATGACTAACGAATAGATGATGCGAGAAGAAACAATGTTTGAATACTATCACTTGATCAGTCTGGCAAATGGAACAAAGATCGATATCCCCTCTGGTCGAAGTGGATTCCTAACAGCACCCGCACCAATCGCTCCAGTAACTCGACCAATTCCTTTCGAGGAAGTCGGACATGTACAACGAAGAGTGACTAAATTGAAATCACCAAGAGCTGAGAAACTCAGCCCTTCGGGAGAATCTTGGACGAAATATGGTAACGATCAACGGGCGCCTGAATGTGTAAGTCGTGAAACAAGATGATGCTGATTTGGACAGGATGCTGGAAATTTGGCCGTGTTTAGTGTTGCGGTCGAACCCCTGACCACGGAATCTATGCACAGTGGTATGTACCTTCTATTTTGATCTGAGGTTCTTGACTGATATCTGAATTTGATGATTAGGTTCTAGTAACGTAACTTTGAACGTTACACTGACACGTACAGGAAACGGAACAGAGATTCCAGTTTTCCTCGATGTGTACCACAAAACTATTGTTAACAACACTTTTGTATGGAACTTTATCTCATCTGAGGAGGAATATCAGGAGATCATCCAACCACAAGGACATATAATCATGATGTCTGGTAGTCGGGCTAAACAGATTCTAGCTGTTAAAAGTGTCCAAACTCAGAAGGAGGAAAGAGACAGACGAAAATCTTATAGGCGAGATAGGAATTATGAGATTTTCGATGGACCATTTGATAGACCACCTAGTGGATATCAATTTGATTCATTGGTTGTTCAGGATTCTTACAATATGCTGATTAATCTAACTGTGTAAGTCGTGTCGTCATAACAATGGAGAGGTTTTAACTGACCTTTAATTGTAGTGACGAATTCGATCTCACAACTTTCCGATCTACTTTCCAAGACATTCGTTCAGCTATTGGATTCAAGTTGGGCACCACATTCAGTTGTTTGAATCTTACAGCTGAGGACAATACTTGTTCCAGAGATATGGGTTACGGATACAAAGGTCTTGACGCGGATTGGGTGGAATACTCACTACCACCTGATACATGTCCACGAAAAAGACGTCGACCACACTTCTATCAACCACATGAAGGATCTATCAATCTCGACCTCCTACCTTCATATTCACACACCGAAGACGATCGTCCAAAACTCGTTCATTACATGGATGAAAATTCGACTGGTCCAGTGTTATCTTTGAAACTTGATGATGAAGTTATCTATCCAGTGTTGAATCAAGTCCAAAGGGTGGAAACCGAAAATGAACTCAGGAAATCTAGATATGGGATTTATGAGAGGGGTTTTATGTCGTCTGATCCTTCTAGACGGAATGGCGGTGGTGGTTGGATGCACGCTGCTAAGGTATGGCAAACGAAGGAAAATCCGAAAGTGAAGGGGGAATCTGAAGGTCAACCATCTGAGACCGGTGAAAACTTTAATTGTCCAAGTGGAGAGACTTGTTTCCGAATTGATTTGTAACGGTATTTGGATGGATTTGTAATCTTGTAGATGATATAGTATGTGATGTCTCGACGAAATGAGTTGTTTTGTCATTCACTTCGATTGTCTTGTCTTTCGCCTCTTTCGTTTCATTTGCCACTGAAAAACCAAAAATCAATTCAACGAAGAGTTGGCATTCCATCTACTCTTATCGACGCGTTTCTTCACTTTGACAAATATATCAACCAGTCACAATACCTAGAAGATCAATATACCGGACTGAGAGACTGTGATGCCCAGATTGTAAGAAGTGTATACATCTACAAGTTGGAGGGTGAAAGGTCGATTGGATCAACGCACGTTCCGCAACCGCAATGTTCACACCATTATCGAAAGGTTCTGAAAGAGCTCAAGATAAGTTATGGGGTGAGTTGTCCATTCTCAAACCAGTGGAAATATGCAACTCATCCATTATGTAGACCGAACCAATTCACCTCGAAAGAATAGGAAGAGAACCGGTCTAACTCCAAAACCATCTAATGCCAAATCACCACTCCCAGATCCACTTCTCTCCGACGAAAGACGTGGAAGTGGATCAGGCTCTGGAAGAGATCATGGGAATAATACGAATGGATTGTTGGATGGACTGGGTCTGGGTGTTGGACCTCAGCTTACACCGAATTCGAGACAGGCTAGAGCTTTACGGAGGGCTAGTATGATTGAAGCTGATGATTCGGGTGGGAGTTGGACCAGGCTTTTCTTTAGGGTACGTTAATTTCTCTCTTTCTTGTTGCTCTTCCGTGTGCTGATTGTTGCTACCTGTAGCCATCTAGGAAAAGTGTTGATAATTGGTTGAGTTCGTTTTGGAAACGTCATTTCGTGTTGGTCCTCCTACCTTGTTTAGCTGTACGTTACCACGGTTTTTTTCCGCCATAGCAAATTCTTTTTGACTGACCACATCATTTTGATAGGTATGGCTATGGGTAGCAATCCCTTTTCCCGTTTCAGATCCGTATGCAGACGATCCATTTCCTGATATCCCTTCGTGGCCTAAACGACCGAAAGGTAACGAAACGATTCCAGATGAGGGAGGTGGGAAGGGCGATGACGATGGAGAGGTGACTTTACCGTTAGATGTGAACTTCTATTTCTTTTTGTTTTGGTATTTTGGGTGAGTTATATTTCCAAAACAAGAGTCCAAAGAAACTCATTTTTAGGTTGTACATCGCTGTGGCTTTGTTTTTCATCACAAATTTATTCTCTTTGTATCGACTAAGTGAGTACCGAGTTACAAACATACCCAGCTATGGAGTCGCTGACTTCATGTAGATTGGTGGCCATCCCGGCTGGGTGGTAGAATAAGTTATACATTTTTCTGGGGTGCTACATTACTGGTGGGACTGTTAGCGCATCATCTGGATCTTTTCCATTTGAGAGAGAGATGGCAAGCTCATGATCCGTATGATGAGGTTGATTGGGAGAGGAAAAGTAAGTTGGGCGTGGACATTTTGACAGATCTTTGCTCACCTGGACCTAGCTTTCTGGGTTGGGTTGAGTTTTGTCGCAATGCTGATGCCCGCTATCGCTTGCTTTTCAAAATTGAAAAGTGACAAACGGCATCTATATCGGCACTCTATGCCTAATATCTCCAAAGCGTACGTGCTTCTGAAGACCGGGGTGATAGCTCACTGACATTTTCATCAGCTTCTTCGCGCAACCTTTCTCTAGACGGATACCGAGTTCTTGGCTTAGATTCCTGTGGTTCATGACATGTTTAGCCATTGCTTCGTTTGCTCTCATTGCTGGACAAGGTGAGCTGGAATTACTGGTGATGGCAGTTTGTAGCTTACTCTCTTCTTTCTAGCATACGCGAGTTTGTTCCTTACTACGCTGCCTCATACTTCGCTAGATGCTGGTACTTGGGTGTGGTCATGGGTCATCAGTGAGTGTGGTCGAGATAAACCGTGAAACTCGTCTGATCATCTTTGGGCAGCTGTACAACTTCTCGGTCAGATATCATACTTCATTTTGAGCTCGAAAGTACGAAGTCGCGCTCTGCTTTTCTTGTATAAGCTCTTCTTTCAACTTGTTTACCATGTCTTCTATCGTAATCTCGTGAATCCATCTCTTCAAATCATCATAAAAAACTCGCTGAATCTAATACTATCTTATAGTTTGCCCGTCTTCGTTCACCTGAGCAATTCGCTACCGTCCAATTACTCTCTTCAATATCAGTTGTTATCATCTTCCCTTTACAGATGACAAAGCTATGGCATAGAATGTTACAGATTGTTGTGGGATATCCCCATTCATGGGAAGATCATGTGGATAACGTAGCGATTGGATTCTACTGTCGAGGCTTAGCTCAAAATGTGACAATGGTCGGGTTCTTAGGTAAGTTCAACCTCAGTCGTCAGGTCAGAATGTAGCTGACAGTAGCAGGATGGTTGTCAATCCTCCATTTCGGCCCAAACTCTCGTGCGTGACTTCCAAATCCTTCTGATACTAGCTCACCATCAACAGAAATCTATCCATTTTTCCGTTTTGAGCCTACGGCTGAGGATCCGTATACTTTCCCCTTGACTTTTATCGCCTCTTGTGCAGTTTGGGTTGGTTTTTTACCATACTCCGTCGTCTAAAAAACTGACAACACCCCTTTGTTATAGGCTTCTGAACTTGTTAGTTCTTTCGTAGCCCGACAGGTTATGCGACATAGTTTCCACGTAGATGTATCTGAAGTTGGGCTTGATGAGATGAGAGAGTATCCAGAACTTGGTGCGTGTGAATGTTGCAAACGATCAGGTTCGTCTAACTCACTGTACCATTCTAGTGCCTGCTTGTGGTAAGTCATTACAGCTATCCATAGCTCTTGAACAGAGTACATACTGACATTCTGCTTAGGATGGGCCTCTGTCCATGTTTCAATGAACATCCTTCTTTTCTTGATAAAGCTGAATTTCAGGTAGACCGAGCATGGGTGTTATCTTCTCGAATGTTGTATACAGTATAGCTATCAATGGCAACAATTGTTGAATAAGTTGTTGTCAGGCAGAATCTCACGACTTCACTTCGTATACATTCACTTTCAAATAATTCTCGTTGTACAAACATTCTGATCAGTGACCACCTATCTTACCTCACACTCTACTCATCTCCAGACCCCGGCATTACACTCAAAACTTCCAAATATTCCGTCGCACGGTGACTCCAAAAGTCTAGCATTCTCTCATACGGACCTGAACCAGGTAAGCTTGGTATAAGCCCCGCATACAAACTCAAAGCGGCCTCAACACCTGCGAGTGGATCGGAGATTACTTTACAGCCGACATCCAATAAAGGAAAGGCTGTGGCGATTATTGTTGTATTTAAATTTATTCTATAGAACAAACTAACTTCTGGGAAGGTGTTTTTGAATTCTTGAGTCTTTTGGACCTCGTCTAAGATTGATGTAACAAACTTGAACCATCCTGGGAGATTTGTTATATCTTGATGAGGGCTGTTGAACATATCCATCTTCAAAAATGACCCGGTGCCGACTTTTTCTGTGAGATCTTCCGGAAACATGGTTGATCTATCGGTGAGACTGTTCTTCGCTATTTTGAAGAATGTTTCCGCAAGATAGCGACGCATTCTGATTTGTGAATCTCGAGCTTCCAACGCGGCGTCTTGACTTCCGTAGAAGACAACAACACCTGCTGAATAGAATTGGCGAGATTCACAGACATCGATGACGAATTTGGATGACATGATAAGTTTTAATAGGAAGTTTAGTTGAAAATCGTCTTGTCTTTCGTAGAAATCAGTTGGAGAAAGTTATAAGAAAAAACTTGGTGTATTATACTGTGTACTGTAAGACTTCCAATGGGTGAAAGGACTTTTCGACAATGGATCTATTGCAATAGATTTCCATGCCACATTCATTGAGATCATTTTACAAAACAGTACAAATCTTTACTACTCCAGAGCACCCCGTGATCTATCTTTCAGAAGGACTGTTTAGAGCTTCCAAATATTCCTTGCTTCTCTCTTTCCAAAAACCCATCATATTTGTATAAGGTGCTGAGACCGAAAATTTGGGTTCTTCCCCCGCTAAAGTTCCCACTCCATATTCCAATAATGAGAAGGTAGCTGATACTGGCGCCGTGACTAAATCTCCCAAAACCATTAATGATTGAAGACTTCTATCTAAATTCGTTCTGGCTACAAACTTTGCCCGAAATGTTTTTTTGAAATCGTCTGTTTGAGCGATAGAGTTTAAGACGGCTGTTACGAAACTATGGAAACCGGTAAGATTGGGGATCGTCGGTGATGGATGACTTCTTTGGTTGATGTTCATAGATAGAAAAGCCAACTGGTCGTAATCATCGTCGGGTGGGATAATTGTCGCTTGGAGAACTTGTGGGTCTGTAGTCGATTTTTCTGCTAAGGTGGCGAATGTTTTTCTTAGGTATTGTGTCATCGCCTTGGCCGACTCCATGTCTTCTCCTCGTACCTCTTTAGTTCCGTCTCTTATATTAGTATAGTGGAATAGAGCAGCACCATACTTTCTGTCGTGTTCATAAGTTTCAAAATAATACGTTGTAAAAGTTGACATCTTCGAAAGTTGTGTTGAAATTCTTGAAGATAAAGCCGGTCGAGTAAAGGAAAGAGTGACGAGAATCGACCACTTGTCTGAATTTGCATGCGCTTCTGAATCATTTCTGGTTCGAAGGCCTGTGAAAGAACGGGAGAAAGGATCGTTCAAGACTCCACCGATAAGCCTTACTTTCGCTCCACATGACACTCCTCACATTCTCTTTGGAGATATGTATATTCAACAGAAGACGATAATATGTATCATGGCCTGAAAGAACTTTTGCACGATAACACACAACAAACGTGACTTGATGTGTGGTAAAAGCTCAGTGTTACATACTCGAGTATAGCCAGTGGACTTTGGATTCGTAAAAAATACTATACATGCGTGTGAAAAGCTCTCCATTCATTGTCTTATCTTTACTTCTGACCTGAAACTGAACAATAGCTCCAACCATCATCATCACCCTTCAACAACTCGCTGATCTCGTGATAAAGCAACGTACGACCTCTCCAAACCTGTCTAATCTCCTCCAAAATAGTTTGTTCTTCCCCAGCTAAATAGTCTGCCTCGTCGTTCGATGAATTGAAGTAGGTCTTGTATGCACTTTTGAAACCACTGTCGATGACTTTCGTGAGCTTACTAAGAGTTGAAATACCGTTCAAAGCCAGATCGAATAGTGCACCACGACTACTGGGATCGAATTCAAGTTTGATCCCCTTAATCGAAGAACTGTAATTCTGACTAGAGATGTAATCTTCAACAACTGATTCAACGAATCTGTCGAATTCAACTGTATCGTATTGCTTGTAAAAGTTCCCATAGATACCATCTTCTGGACCATAGTTGGCCGAAGCACTAACACAGAGAAAGGGAAGAGTCGAATTTGTTTTGTTAGAGGGTAGGGGAAGATGTTGTAAACTTGATGAATTACCGCTGACGTTGATAAACTTTGTGTTGAGTCTTTCGAAACGTTGTTTGAGGGCTAGTTGGACTGGATAGGCTGTTTGGTGTTTTGAATCTATGAAGGCTATGTATTTGGTGTTGCCATTTTTGTGGATTGCGGTGGTTCCTATCCGAAAGGTGATTTCTGATTCTTCAGGAAAGTCTGACATTTCCATTTGTACAGTATGAGTGTGGTATGGACAGGACAACCGTAAAAAGTGTGATGTTGCAAATGTGAAAATCTTGATATAATTACCACTCAAATAAGTGGAGTGGAATTGCTGAAGGGCGGGTTGCGAATTTGGTTCGAGAAATGTAGAAAGGAGTGGCGTGCCACATTGGAAGAGCAGAAAGAAGATTATACCTCTGCCTCATTTCTTTGTATTGAGAAGCCAAGCTACAGAACATACAGTATACCCACGAAGTAATAATAGATACAAAGTGACGCCATCTCAGCCCAGACTTTTCGTAAAGTGTCAATGTGTAAAAGTTGAACCTCAAAGTTCCATAGCAGCCTCTTCCCATTTCTCGATACGATGTGACCATTTCACATTCCTCATCCAAAGTGATCCCTCTGCTGCCCCTAAATCGTCGGGTAAATCATCAGAAGAGCTAGCTATAGACCCTTGAGCTCCCTCTGCTTTCCAAGATGAAACAATTTCATATTTGAATCCTGACAGTTGATCCTCTGGACTGATAGATCGTAAGCTCTCGACCATAGTATCAATGAACGTCTTCCAGCCACCTTTATCCTCTCTATCTGATATACTCTCTAGAGCACCCAAATCCGATGATACAAGACGTTCGATTCTCATGTGAAAGAATGAATACTGATGGAATATATCAATTGTCCCTTTTCTGACTGCAACAGGCTGAGTTGTGGGTCTTGCGATGGAGGACGCTGTGTACTGAGATTTACCAGCCTGATCTTTCTTGACTATAATTGTCTCCAATTTTTGGAATCGCTTTTGGAGAGCTTGTCGGAACGATTCTTGTTCGGGACTGATGGAATCCTTTGGTAAGTCGAAGTAGGCATCGAAGTAGGTAAGGTTATTGTCTCTCTGAATGGTCGTTCTGATGGGTATGGTTTCTGATGAGTTGTCGTTGTTTATATCCATGATGTAGATTGCGATTCGTAATTCGTATCCCTTCTGAATGTTTTCATTTGTTATACTGGCATACCTTCATGTACAGCTCGTCCTGAAGAACTGAGGTCTGTGGTATTGGTCTTCGAAACTGTTATTGGGCTTCGATCGAGTCGGTCCTTCGAATGAAATCTGTAATGAAAAGAAATATTCTTTGCTAGCATATGGATTCTTCTTTTCTGGAATAATTAAAGATAGTGCATACAGTATCTTTAGCCCTCCATTTACCATGCTAGTTATGAAAACAAATATGATAGCAAGTATAGTGACACTCGGATCCTAGCTATACAGTATTCCTCAACACCCCTTTCATGATGATAATTTTTATAGACTTTCAGACATCCCGCATCACCGACGAACACTAATTCAGAAACCAAAGAAGACGACCCTCAGGAAAATTCGATGCAATGTTATTCCCCAATTTTTCTCTACCAACTCGTCTTCTCTGTATAGACACCACCCATCTCCTTGGAAAGTCCGTTCGATATCAGACCCTAACCAGAAACAGCGTCTACCCAGAGTGTCGTACGATCCTCCCAATCCTTCCTCAACTTCAAACGAGGTTCTCGATCGTGATTCTGTCTAGAGCGATTGGGGGTCGATTTTGGAACACTGAGAGCATCATCGATTTCCAATTCAATATCGATTGTAGGCATCGCTTTTCTGATATTCTGAATAATCAAACGTTCGACCAAATCGTTCCATCCCACACAGTCCTCGTATTTTATGAGGGGTAAATAAGCTTTTCGTTCCTTCAACTGTCTAGCCTCCAACCTCATAGTGGCAAACGAAGTTGGGCGAACGAATTTTAAGTCTATTTCGCTGGTTGGTGGAACAGCACCATAGGATTGGCTTAGTTGGCTAATCAAATGGATGAATTGTTGATCAAGGGCTTCTTTCATTTTTTTGGCTTCTTCAATAAGCTCTGTATCGGTTTCAGGCATAATGAGATATGCTGTGAGGACAGTAGCGCCTACGGTGACATTACAATCCGTTTTATAGTAGAAATGTGGTCTTGGACTCTGACATTGAAGTTGAGGTTGATGACATTATTGCCGGTCAAGAAAACGGGAGATTCGATATTTGGGTTTGAGAGTGGATGTTGATGAAGAGGAAAGGCGTTGGCTTACCTTTCTTTATAACTCAAGTTCACGCCTTCGTTTGGTGAAGGGTTCAACATGTCGGATGTCGAAAACGAAAATTTGCAATCAAAGGTGTCATACAAAGTTGCGGATGTTTGATGTTAGCAGATAGGATATCTGGTTGGAAATTATCGCTCATCAACATAACAACAGTATCTGCATAAATATTCCATAGTTCGTGATAATGAATTACATACTATCAAAGCATTTCCCCGCAAGTAGAGAGAAATCTATCAGCCCTAAGCGAAACCTCTCACCTTGCTCTCCTGATCCCAAAAGGACCAAGAAAGTATTGATGAGAAGCATTTGACAGGCTATGTCAACTACGACACTTCTTAATTTTGTATAGAATTCTATCTCCTCCAACGCCATATAGTTATTCTTACGGTGCGATTTGAGTGCCGTGATAACTTGGTTTATGTCAGAGTTGGTTAAATATGTGAGGATTCAATCAAATGCTGCACTCGATGATTATATAGGACACAGAGAGGGGTGGTGATACATTTGATTCCGTTTATCTAATGACGTGGAGTTATATTTCTGTGCATTTTCTTTTCGAGGAGTTTCTTGCCACACTCGGACTTTCGGTGTTTTCATCCTTTACTGTTGAGTAAATTGACCTTTGACTTAGATTTTCGTTTTACTCTTTATCCATCAATAATCATCAAAAGTACCGTGAGTAGTTCATTTATCATTCACTCCATTCCGATCCATTGGATATGATAGACGAGGGACAGCTACTGATCTTAGTCTCTCTTTTTTCTCCCTTTTCAATCGACAATTTTCAATCAAAAAAATCAATAATTTGGAATTTTACATCTTGGTCGTCTCCTTGTCGAAATCGCACAACTCAAATCCATACGGAATATTATTACGTTCACCACAACTGTGTTATCATCAAACTCATCGGAAACTGTCTGGATTGTATACGATTTATTTGGAACCTTCTTCGTGAATATTTTAATTGGAATAATAGAAAATGGCCGAAGTTTCAGCACCAACCCCCAGGTCCAGTAAGTCGTCTTTCTTGGTCGGAATGCAGTTTGGAGGATTATTTGGGACAAGATGGCAGAGCAACATTGACTGACTCATGTTTTAGACCTCAGATACGGTCGTAACAAGGGAAGACCAACCACTGTTATCCCAAAAACTGTTAAGCCATCCCACAAGAAAGGTGTCAAGACGTGAGTGTTCTTTCGTTTTGATGAGTGGATAAAATCGGAGAATTGGAATGGCAATGATCAGGACAGAACATAATTGCATGGTTATTGTTCGGTGGAATTGGGAGAGATGGAATAGGACAACATCAATTGAAGCTTTTACTGACATGGCCGTACAGCGAGAGAAAAACTTTTGTTGCCTCCATCATCCGTGAGGTCGCCGGTTTCTCACCATACGAGAAGAGAGTCATGGAATTGTTGAGAAACTCAAAGGACAAGAAGGCAAAGAAACTCACCAAGAAGAGAGTAGGTCGTCGTGATAAAACCTATCTGGAGGTCAATATCTAACTATCTGTCATAGCTCGGTACGCTCCTCCGTTCCAAGAGAAAGATCGAAGAGCTCTCCAACGTTATCCAAGAACAACGTCGTCAAGCCGGTCACTAAACGATTCTGTATCAATCGTTTGGGATTAGTGTATATGATAGGGAGCTTTGGTGGTCTGTAGATTAGTCGAACATGACTTTGATGCAGTATTTCTTCAAATTGGAGTGGTGTTCTGGAACGCATATTTCGATCAATTTACATGATTGACTAAATATTATACTTGATATAAACCCATAGGGAAACCCTTCCGATTCTTGTGATTGAGCTAAATTCTCATCCAAACATCATTCTTCCGCTGCCGTATCTCAGCTTCTCGTGCTTTACTAACAGCCTCCGCATCACTCCTCTCATCAGCCGAAGGATCACCACCAGCATGTGCCCGATCACTCATCTGAGTGAAGAAATTTCCCCTGAAATGATTACCACGATGCCTCCAACCGAACTACACAATTGTCATATCAGATGAAATGTTTTTGGGGCCATAAATCTGAACTTACTTTAGCAACAGCTGTCAATACACCTATCCCCATACCAACACCTATACTGGGTGCAGCAAAGAATGCAATTCCACTACCGACAGTTCCGAGTAATCCACCACCAACAGCAGCAACTATAGCACCTACAGCAGCGTATTTCGCATAACGCAATAACCTCCTAACGATATATTTTATTGCGTATCTGAGATAAATAACAATCAATACTGTTTGACAACGACCAAACACTAGGTGGTAAGTAGGTAGGACTTACCGAGTGGTGGTTAAAGCTGAACGAGTCGCTATCGAACTAGGAGCCACCCCTGCTTTTTTACCAAGTGCCAGATATTTTATGTTGGTTTTGGCATTTTCTAATTTGCTAGATGATGGATCTAGAGAGGGTGGTTCTTTAGTCGTCGACATTTGGAAACGATTGATTCTCTGTAGAATGTATATGACTTATTTTTCAATTTCTGCTGTTTTAGATTGTGTCGATGACGTCTGACTCTACGAGTACTCACTCGTACGGGAGTAATTTACGAGGATCAGCACAGTGGCGTTTCTAGATACAATATCGACGAACGAGAGAACTTGAATCCTTGCATGCATTCCCATGGTCTCTGCATACAGAAGACAGCGTTCCAATCCTGATATACTCTTGGACAGCAAGAATCAAAAACTCAAAAATGTCATGGATCATGAATACCACGAAACTGCAAAGTCGATCTGGAGAACTCCGGTGGCGTACAAATTGAAAGATTGATCAAAGAACTTCAACACAACAGCTTTCCTGTTTCTCCCTGGGCAATGAAAGCGGAACTTCTTTGGGGTGTCGAACAGGAACCCATTCAAAGAGCTGTTTCCGCCCGCAGTCAAGCAAAATTTCGAGGGGCATCCGTGCCGAAAACAGGAACATCTTAACTTTAACGACGAAAAATTTTCGAACATGGTTTATTTGTGCTGCCTTGGCACGCTCAGTCTCCAGACTTATGAGTGATAGATGAAGTGTCAATAACGTAAGATAGTTATTGCGCCATATTGACCTTGGTCAGCTTTGCTCAGACTTTGCTCAGTGTTCAGCAGTGCTTGCGAATGGTTGTTGTTAACTTGAGGAACTAAATATCACATTTAGACTTCCAAGATAAATTGAAAATGTGAAAACGGTCTGAAAACGGTTTCAAAAAGGTGGCATTTGCGGAATGGTAAAGAACTAACTGTTTCCATTTCTGATCAGACCTTTCATAATCTCGAGTAAGATGATTAAATTGATTTTTATCTGGTTCACTGTGTTGCTAGTTTGCTCAGCTATCATCATCCCTCCTGTTTCTGATGTCGGCAAACGACTAGAGGGAAAGGCAGTCACTAATGGTGAACTCATTCGTCGAGGTTTACCTTTGAAGTCCCCTAAGCGTTTGTACGATTCTACCAAAGTCAGGGGTACGTTCAAGTTCACGTTCGATGAAAATCTGATTATAAACAGCCCTTGCCCCTCGCCATTCACCTGGTCAAAACACTTATATCAAAGGCTACGATTATACTGGTAAAGATATTGGATATCTGTTTGGGACGGGAAACAATGTAAATTTTCAATTCACGGTAAGTAACTACGACTAACGTAGAATCCACAATGAGAGTGTCTTGTTTGATATATTGATCCCTTTTACCATAGACTACAAAAACATCGGCACTGACTGTATCTGGAACTATAACTTTTGGGACCGCTCAATCGATTAGTATTCTAGATCAAGATGGGACAGCTGGATATATCTCACCTACCGACTTCAACTCGTATCGTCTACCAGCTGGTCAAGCGTAGGTCTAAGCTCTTCCTTTGGTTCCAAGACTGATATAATTCCTTTATCTTTAGATTGAAAGTCTTCGATTACTCCTCAACAGTCACCGACCCAGAATTCGTTCTAACTTCTGATCCAGGGTAAGTCGATTGTCTATGCAGTATCTACACAACGATTTCTAACACAGTATCACCCGTACAGACCAATCGGTTACCTAAACAAAGATTACACAGAAACCATACAAAACGGTCCGAAGACTTATCCCAACCCTCAAACCTACACCCCATTGAATTTCTATTATAAATCAATCTACCCGAATGATATCTGGATAACCAACAAGGCTAGTAACATCAACGGTCCACAGACTGGTTTAGGTCAGGATTATACTGAGAACGATAAGATCACTTTGGCTTTTGTTGACGAGTACCCTTGAGAGCGGATGGATTTATCGCTCGGTTTTCCTCTTTCTATCGTAGTTATTTCTGTTCTTTTTTAGTCTGGACATTTCCCATCAGTGAACTCTGCAGAGTGATTCTAGTACTGCATAGCGGATCTACGTAATGTATTCTCAAAACAAACGCCATCTGCCGTTATAGATTCAGGTACCCACCGTTACATACTCATCCGCCATCCACCTTTAGCACCCTCCCTCAAAAACTATGAATTCACTTTCATAAGAAGCGTAGGATAGGTATGAACGTGATGTTTTCCAGACTGTTCCCACAGTAACGTAAACCGACATTCTAGAGAGTTTCAAGGGTTATTTCCATGAACCGAATAACGATTTTTGTGTACTAGTTACGAAAGGCTTTTGACGGTGTGCTCTCGTACGGAACTACTGATTAGGTGGTCAGCGTAGAGCTGATGAAATTCTACGGAGGTACATTGATCTGTGTTTATGGCCAGACCAACTAACGGTGCATGCTATAATTGCCTTTTCATCTTTGACCCAGACCGAATGAGATCGCCAAAATGAAATTCATCAGTGTTATTCTGATAGCGTTGCTGACTTGTTCTGCAACTGTGATTCCACCTTCAGATGTTTCAGTACATGAAAGAATTGGGTACACCAATGGAGATCGTATTCGACGAGGTTTACCGCTAAAATCACCTAAGACGTTGTATGATGCGACTAAACCTAGAGGTCAGTGTTATACTTGATTGAAAAAAAAATCGGATCGTTACTGAATGAGCTTCTTTCCCATCTTTTTCAGCACTTCAACCTCGTCAATCCCCTACTCTCCAAACTTATATCAAAGGAACCGACGTCAATGGTATTGATCTAGGATACATTTACGTTTATCCCAATTCTATTAATTTGGGTTTTACAGTGAGTCTCCGATCCTTCTCTCATCTCCGTTCGGAAAATGATGACTGATCACTGAAACTTTGCTGGTACATGTTAGAAAACAAAATCTTTAGCTTGTTATGTCGTACCAGGAACTATAACTTTTGGCAATTCGCAAACTATCAAATTACAATGCGGTGGAAGTACTGGATATATATATTCTGATCCTGATACCTATACATATGAATTGAATGGCCAAACATTCACCGCACAAAGGTAAGTACTGTTATTTGTCGGTCTGGTCATCAATTTTGAATGGCTGGATAATGCTAACCTCCTGTCTATCATTTTTATAGTATAAGAGTATTTGGATATTCAACAACCGAAACCCCCGATTCAGAATTTGTTCTCACTTCAGATCCAGGGTGAGTGAATCCCAATCCTTCTTTGGTGATGTAAATAAGAAAAACAGCTGAAACTGTACAAACCAAGTGACATTCGATATACGATCAGTGGTAGACCTTACTACACTGTGATCGGTGGAGTGACAACAATCGAACCAACGGTCCATCAACTTGCTTTCTACTATCGAAGTGAATATATAAGTTACGTTTGGGCTGCTAATTCAGCTTCTGATATCGACGCTCTCTCACCCCAGACTGCTGATTATACTGAACAAGATCAAATCACTTTGGCTTTCGTTGATGAATTCCCATAAAAGCTGGTGTCCAAGAGGAGGGAGAATGGCACTACTGCGCGGAGTAGCGCCACGAATTATCAATTCCAGTATTATACTGTCTTTGGGCAGATGGTTTATGAATTTTCTCTGTGCAGCGCATTCTGATGGAACTGATATGTATTCATGGACTTTGCTTTCAACTCGCTCGTGCATATGACTGAATGCAAGGACTTTGAATGTACATTTGAAGGTAACAGGTAAAACTCGAAGATGATTTCGTAACTTAGCGCGCCGGTTTACTCGTCATCGTTTTTCGTCAACTAAAATTAAAGCATTCAAATCGAACGTTTTTGGTAAAACTTCCAATTTCATCTACAATTCATATTATCATCTTGCAAATCATCTCAACATCGTCTCTCATCTAAAGAGAACCGAGATACAAAGACAGAATGAGAAGTTCAATCATAGCCAGATCAAACCATCCATTCAGGATATTAGCTCTTCCCCTCGCACGCATCCCCAAACCCAATCAACCATCTCCAACCCCTACCTCGACTTCAACTCCAACGAAACCACCAACCCCATTGATACTCTACCACGTCTCCCAACCCCCAGTCGAAGAGTCTGACAAAAAACCACCAATCTACGATAGGGCGTTACAGCGAGCTTCGAAGGAATGGTTGAAATTGGGTGAGAAGGATAAGAAAAGTTGGATGTATTGGTTCTGGGCTCGTGGGGAGGGTTTGATGGATAAGATTGATTATGAGGAATGGGCTTTGAAGGGGATCGTTGAAGGCCAGGGGGTGGGGATTGCTAAAGAGGGTGAAGTGCAGAAGAGGATTGAGGTATGTGTGTGATTTGGTTTTCCTTTGTAGTGTACCATCATTGATTTGGTTTAGATACCATTACTTCATCCAACGTTTGAAGATCAACCTCTACCAACGCTACTACCCAAATTACATAGACATCTATTACATCGTATCCCCTACCATCGAAAATACATGATAAGAGCTTTAATAGCGTAAGTTGCATCAACTACCCTTTAGTCACAAAAGAGCTAATAAATGACGATGAATAGATCACCACTAACAGCTCCATTCGCACTTATCCCAGTAATTCCAAATTTCCCATTATTCTACGTCCTCTGGAGAGCTTGGTCACATTACAAAGCGTGGAGGGGTGCAACCTATCTAGAACAACTATTGAAATTAGGTATGATAGTTGAAAAACCATCCAAAGAATTAGACGAGATTTACATTGAATCATCTAAACATTCTACTACGGCAAACGTACCTGTTTCTGGTGAAGGTGAAAAGATTAATCAGATTCAAGAGAAAATCGATGAATCCCAATCTGAGGTTACTACTACAACAGATTCTTTACCTAAACAAGCGATCGGTCAAGGTCCAGCACCAGATGGAACTTCAACAACCCCAGAATTGATTTATCAAACCGAACCAAAATCAAAACCCAAACATCGTGGTTTATTACTTCAACCCAGTTCTATACCGATCTTACAGAAGACTTTTAACCTTGCTCCTAATGAGGTTGTGGATATTCATAGAGCTGTTGAACAAGCTGATTTGAGATTGTGGAAGGCTGAGGAAGGGGCTGGGGCTGAGACTGGTTCGAAGGAGGGTGGTGGTGGTGATTCTGGCAAGAAGGGTACTGAGTGGAGAGGTAATTTACATAGATAGATGGAAATGGGATATTTCGGTTAGAAGTTTGGGATTATATACATGTCAATTTATGGTCAACACTGTTTGACTGGACTTTGAACTCTTTCAAAAATCGTATTTCAAAAAATTCATTCATACTCGTATCTACTTGTCCATTGTATATCATCAAATATCCACAACGTGGATAGAAAAAAAAACAAACCATTCATGCATCAAATCGTTAATCACAGATATACCGGGGTTTATAAACTACGAAGACAAGTAAGGAAAGGACACGATCTCGAAAAATCCATGATTTTCTTTTGTTACAACATTCCAAGAAATCTCATAAGTCAATCCAAAAATCATGAAGACGCCGTATCAGCGTTAAGAGGTTTCGCAGCTAATCTAAGGATCTCCGCTGAGACATCATCGTTAGTCGATCTTATAGTTAATCGACAAAGTTTGGCTTCTTTATTTGGTTCTAATCGACCGAGGATACCACTAGATTGATCGTTTTTTGGTCAGCTTTTAGTTATCATTTATAGTTAAAGCTAGCTTACACTTTACCGGTTGATGACATGTGTAGAACACCGGCGATCACGAGCTAAGATATTGTTAAGAATCAGTATTGAGTTTTGTATGATATAGATTGTTGGACTAACGTTTGAAGGGTTTGGATCGATATTGGGTAACAACGATAATCTGTTTCCACCCATTACTTTAGTTTGTCTTGCCAAATCAACATCTCCAGCTGATGTGAGTTTGATAGGGAAAATGAGTTGAGCTTCACGGGGTGGTCCTATCAACAACTATCAGTGCTGTAATAATTACACCAAGAATTCAATCTCAACGTACCACCAATAATCTTCCATCTTTCAAAGAAAGCGGCAGATTCCAAAGAAACACCTTCAACGAATCGACTCAAAACAACGGGAAGTCTCAGCACCAAAGTTTGGAAACTACCAGCCAAATAACTGAGTCTCAACACTGGTGATTCAGAGAAATAACCTTTACATTCGACATGAATCATTTCCTGTACTTGTGCCAAACCGCCGATCGAGTTGACTGGTTCATCATGGAATTCCGTTTTCAAAGCTGCCGGATCGGGGTTATCGATGGTACATGTTAGATTCGTGAATGGGGTCGAGATTTTGTTACCGAAGAATAAAGCTATTCGACCTAAGGAACCGTGATATTCTGCTTTGATACCTATTTGAATTTGTTTGTCTTCGAACAGTATTCCTTCGGTGGAGTAACTGAGTCGTTCGAACCACTGAGAAAAACATGAGTTTGGCGGATGAAGAAATCCCAATGGCAGAGACTCACTTTATCTACGTTTGGTCCGACAGTCAAAGGTGCCAAGAGAGTTGTTGGCACTCCTCCCAGTGTCGCCGTTGTAGGTTTAAGCATTTCGTCGACAGTAATCTCAGGACCGTTCCCATTACCGTTCCCATTAATGTGAGAAGACGGTTCTACCACTCCCTGAGACAAAAGAGGTTCATCTTGAACAGTAACTCCTCCCCTCATATCCAATCCAGCCAAGGAAGACATGATATCATCCGTAGCATCAGAAGTCGATGCTCCCATCATGGTATCAATATTAGATGACATGGTACGTTGAGTCTTTGGTGGTGGTGCCGTTGCAGCTTGAACGTAAGCAGGTTGTTTAGGAAGAGATTGTTCGATAGGAGATGAAGAATCCCCAGTTCCTTTTCTGAACGATTTGAACCTTTCCAATTCCCGTTGATTGTTTTCATCTTTGCCTCCTATGACCCATGTACGTTTGTCCTGAGCTTTATCACCTTTACTATGAAGTCGACTCAGGAGGGCCGATTCTCTTTCCGGGAATACAGGCATTTCTTCACAGACCGTTTGAAGCAGTTCATCGTTATCATCACGTTGGGCTAGGGCTAAATATTCGCATGCTCTTTGTTGAAGTTCGGCGTCGAGTACATGTCGATATCGTTCGAAAATGTTCAACAGATGATCTTTGATTTCGGGGAAGAGGTTTACCCACTGAAGGTGGGTCAGTCACAACTTTTGTTCACGAAGTCATGAAACTCACTTTGATATACGTCGTTAGGAGTAAAGCACGGGTTGGAGCGGTACACAAATTGACTTTAGAATGTAACGCGTGGAATTGTTCGATAGGACTACATCCAGGTTCGTTGGCGATCAAATGACCGAATTCACCCAGGATATAACCTGCGAATCAATCAGTAAGGACTCTTGTATAACAAACAGTTCAACATACCTCCAACTTTGATCATGTTCTCATGACACGTCGCTGCCCTTAAATGATGGAAGACAGCAGCTGCAGCATATTGCTGCAAATCTTCATTGTTCGTGACAAGCTGAACTACTCTGTACCATACCTCTGCGCCGACGTGATCGCCAGCAGCAGAGATAAGTTGCAGGATAGTATCGACATACCATTCGTACTGAAATGAAATTGTCAGTTAAACAGCCAGAGGGTCCAGCGAACTAACTAACCTCGGTTGCAAACCTTTCAGTCAGAATAGCAATTTTCAAAACCATCTCTTCCCTCAAATTGTAATCAGCGACCTGTAGATATCGAACCAATTCTCCAACAACGACCTTTGAATTTGACGTATCACACATGGAATAAAGTAAATCTAGAGCCCGTCTTCTTACTGAAATATCTCGATCTTTGAGCGATAAAATGATTGTTTCTTGATGCTTCTTGACTGGTTCCAAGGACGTGGAGCAAGCTGCTAAATGAGCCATAGCGTCAAGACCTAGATATCTGACGTTCGTCTCTTTGGCTAGAATGAATCTGCCGAGAAGTATGGCTGCGTTGGCGACGACTGTTGATTCGGGGTCTACGTGAATGGCTAGATTTATTGCCTCGAAAAGGACAGAGTTTTGAGCGTTGTTGTGTTGAACGTTCTGTATAATTTATCAGTGTTCTTCGTAGGAGATGAGCAGTAAGGACTCACTCTCGGCGTCTCCTGCGACATGTCGATGATAGCTTGTAGGATGTTGTTGATCATTTGGATAAGTTGTGGATTATCTGTGGAGTATAAGCGAGCGTTTGCAAATTTTGTGATTAGTTAACACGCACCTGGTGGTGGGTAGTACTGCAGTAAACGAAGTAACTTGATTTGAAGCCATGGATTGGGGACCTAAAGGGGTGTGAGCTATGGCTCCAAAACAAGAAAGTCGAAAGCTCACCTTGTAATAAACATATTCTGCAGGGTACTCTCCATCAAAGATAATCTAAGACACCATCATCGTCAGTACCCCAAAGTCTCTTTAACACTGCACATCCACCTACCCTATCCAAGCGATTGACAGCTTTCAAATAGCAACCGTTATACTTCTCCAAATCCGCTTGTGCCAAAGCAGTCACCAAACTAGTCACCGTTAACGCGACACCAGGATCCTGATCGTCCATCATCGAAACGATCCTTTCAGCCCAATCAGAAACGTTGAGTACAGTTGGATGTTTTCTGTAAAGACGTAATAGTGTCAAAGCAGCCTTTTTCTTTACGAATGTTGTCGATGTTCTGTTATATTTTTAAGTTTGAGACAATAGACACGTCGTGTCGACTTGTTGACTTACTGACTGATCATTGCACGATAAACATTCTCTCCTAGAGCTTCTGCCATTTCTTTCCCACCTAACGTAGCTATTGCATGCAATGCTAGACAGTTGTTGATTTCATTGTTATCGTCCAGATCCTTCATTATGGAGTTGATGACCAATCGAACAAGATCTGAATTCTCGTGCATCAACAAAGTCAACGCCAGATATCCCTATCAACGTTATCAACAACATCCAATTCCATTTCCCAGAAAATCCAATTAAGAGGATTGATGACTTACAATCTGTTTCTCGCTGTATTTGGTACTACTGATCAAATTGACAGCTTCCATATGACCGACATCAACTTTATATCCAAGAATATAAGTGAACACGACTTTAGCTAGATATTTCTTCTTCTGGTATCCATCTAAATTTCCATCTTTGAATTTTTGACGGATATGAGCCATCTCTCTGTTGATTCTTTTCTCTTCCAGTTCTCGTACTCTACATGCTCGGATATCTGAGATATACTGTGGGGTGTGTTAGTACGTGATAATTTAGCGAATATGAGGTTTTGGGGAGGAGTTAATCGTAGGATGAATCTCTATCCCTAAAGATACTTATTGAAGGTATTGAAACTTACTTGGGTTAAACCCCTCATCGAGGTTGCCATCTTGGTAGAACGAGGACCAATGGTCCTAAACTTGATTTGGATTCTCGTCTCGTCCTCGGTTATAGAGAGTTATTCGCCTGATTTCAATCTGAATGATATCTTAGAGAAGAATACGGATCTTCTACTGCAGTTCTATATGCTCTTGAGGTGTGATAAAGGTATGGTAATGGGAGAATGAAAGAATGAGATGACAATGGATTAATATAATCCCACCAACAACGATGTTACTTCGAATGCTATAGCTGAGCTCGGCCCAACGCCGTCATTGTCTAAATACACGTCATTATCACTTTATATACTGCACTAAACGTTGCTCTCTACTGTCCTTGTGTCTGTATCTACCAATTTCTTGCTAATTACAATTATACAATCTTGATAAATATCTTCTCATTCCAACCATATCCCCATGTCACGTAGAAAAGTATTCGAAACTTCTTTAACAGGTTCAACCTCAACTCCAACCTCGACCTCATCGTTCACTCCAGCCTCAACCTCTACTATAACTTCATCATCAGCACAGAATCCCAAGCCCAAACAACAATCACAACATCGTGGTCCTAGAAAGGGCTCTGTCCATCTACCACCAGCAGTTACACCTCCAACTGTTTCCAACCCAACAGCCACAGTTCCAACTGAAACTTCTAGTACTCCAGATGAAGAGAAGGAATTTTCTAATGAGGAGATTGTAACTCCGCCTGAGATTGATGAATCGGTTCAATGTTTCATTTGTGCTGAACCTATTACATTTTGGGGAGTCGGTGTTTGTGGACATAGGACTTGTCAGTAAGTACTCATTGAACGTTGCCTAGTGCAACTCATCATAAAATGTTGTTGTGCTAACGTAATACTAATCAGTGTCTGCGCTGTACGATTGAGAACGTTCTACAAGTGAGTGAACTTCATTCATCTACCCATACAGCGGAGGATATTGATTAACCAAATTCTAGGAAATACGATTGTACATTCTGTAAAACACCTTTACCTAGTTTACTATTCTCTCGATCTCCCGAAGCACCTTTCCCGACAGACCATCATATCCAACCCTCACCTCCAGCAAAGATCGCAGCTGCCCAAGCTAACGCTGAGAAATTGAAAGAAGGAGAGAAATGGGATGAAGGATTGATATTACCTGGTACATTGGATCTTTCAAAGTTTCCTTACAGCGATACGAAATTAGCAACAGTTTTCGAGGATGAGGATATGGTGCGTCATTGACCAATTTTTTAGTCAATCAAAAACCTAAGCTGACCAATCTCACAGATGGAGAAAACTTTATTGCTACTACGATTCAATTGTCCATTTAGAGATTGTACATTCATGGGATCGAATTGGGACACACTAGAGAAACATACTTTAGGAGCCCACGGTTTAGCATTCTGCAAAATCTGTCGAAGTAAATTATCGAGATTCGCCCATGAACAAATTCTTTATCCACCTAGTTTACTTGGATTACATGATCCGTCAGTATTGAAGAGAGGTCAAAGACCGCCTAAACCTAGAGGGGAGAAGGAGATTGAATTAGTTAAAACTTGGGAAGCTCCTCATCCGATGTGCGAGGTAGGTTTTTGATCTTGATTTTGGTGTCTCCTGAAGACTAACATGGTGTTCAGTTTTGTCATGAAGCTTTCTTTGGTCCTGATGAGCTGTTTAAACATATGCGAAGTAAACATGAGGAATGTTTTGTTTGTAGGAATCTTGGTGAGAGGGATGTGTAGTGAGTTTATTTGATTGGAATTAAAGCTGCATCGTTGAGCTAATCGCACTTATATCCAGCTTCCAGGGTTATGATACTCTTGAACAGCATTTCAAGTATGTGTCCATATTCCTTCCATGACTACACCAGCTGATTTGATGATTTCCAGTCAGGACCATTTCCCTTGTACCCAACCTATATGTCTTGAAAAGAAGTTTGTCGTGTTCCCTACCAAAGTTGATCTCCAAGCTCATGTGGTTCAAGAGGTAAGGATCTCATATCAAAACATTAACACAAAACTCACTTCCCAACTCAGCATTCAGAAGCAATGTCAAATAGAGATCGAGCCTTAGCTCGACAATTACAAGGAGACTTCTTTTCCACCGACAACAACGGAGCTCGTCGTGGTAACGGATCGAACGGAAATCGAAACGATTCAAGATCGAACGGAAATGGAAACCCAGGACGTGGATTCTCTTTAGCATCAGAAAATCAATCTCATGCAGGTAGATCAAACAGGAATGGACCTCATGGACAACAGATTTCTTCGCAACCTCCGATGAATCCTGCACAGGCTGCTCAACGTCAGAGACAGGTTCAGAACGATCGTCAAGAGGAAAATCGACGTCGGAGAGCTTTCGTGACGGAGCTTACTGATGGTAGTGCCGGAGCTTCATCTTCGGGGAGGAATGGGAGACAGAACGAAAATGAAGTTAGTGGAAGTGGATTCAATACTCCAAGGGAAGATGTTGATGAACCAACTGCCGCGTGAGTTTTAACTTCTTTCTTCAAAATCAAAAGCTCACCTGGTTGTAGACGTCACGCAGCTCTTCTATCAAGAGTTTCAATGTTGGTTTCAGATTCTGCTGTCAAACTTTCATCCTTTAGATCAGCAGTTCGACAATATCGTCAAAACGAATCAGGAGCTAAAGACATGATTGATACTATCTTCAACGTCCTCGATAGAGATGTGGAAAGTACCGTTGGTGTGGTTAGAGAGATTGCGAATTTATTTGAAAATGAAGGTGAAAAAGATAAGAGAGCTGCTGTGCTGGAAACATTGAATGGATTTAGAGCTGAGGTGGGTTAATGAATTTGACTCAATGGTTATCATTACTTACTTACTTGCTTATAGCAACAAGAACAATTCCCTTCGTTAGGTGGACCTTCAACTGGGGATTACGCAAACATCGCCGCAGGACAGATCCTATTCGCGAAAAGGGCAACTCAAACCTCAAGTCGTGGAGGAACATCTCGAGCAGTATGGGACAGAGTTGAAGCTGCCGCTGCTTCCCATCCAATCAATCGCCCAACACATCCTAGCAAAGCAACCAACGCCCGTCAAGTCCCCGGAGCGATTTCCTTCCCTGCTCTCCAATCCTCCTCATCCACCTCCGCTACTCCAAGATCTAACGTCCATTCAACACCATGGGCCGGTGGTGGAGGTGGTGGCTCGACATCTAAATCACCAAGTGTGTTGACAGGTCCTATCATCCGTTCAGTCAATTATCCTGTTCCCCCCACCAAATCTAAACCACTCAATAACACTTCTTTCCCTTCACTCCCAACTTCCACTAATAGGGGCATGACCACCACCGAGAAACAGAAATTGTTTAGTAAACCCACACCTAGGGATGAGAGTATCAGACGAATCACTGGGAATTCGGGGAGTGGTAGTGCGGCTCCAGTAGCTAATGGTTGGGGTGGAGTTGAGAGATTAGAGATTAACGATGATGCTGGGGAGGTTGCGGGGACGGAGAACGTTGTTCAACCAAGTAAGAAGAAAGGTAAACAGAAACAATTGCTTTTTGCGGTTAGTGCCAGACCTGGATAAAAAGTTGGTTGTCCATATATGAAATTATCTTGATCAATCAATGCATTGTCTTATCTATCAACGAGTCTAGTCCAACGGACCGAGTTTTTTGATTCTAATAGACATTTCCTGATTCTAATAGACATTTCCTGATTCAGTCAACACTTCTTTGACTGCTTTACCGGCGACTACTTCTTGTACATGTTTTAAGACGTCGTTGCTACGGTTTTCAGTCAGGTCTGTCTTGTTTTAACGAGGATGAATGAGGTGAACTTACAAATCAACGAATGGGACATGAGGGATATGTTCTCTTTTACAATAAGCCATCAAATCCGAATCACCATTTTCCATCTCTTTGGTGAAAAGTAAATCGGCGTGTTTAGCAGCGGACATATCTGATTAAACACAATTAATCAATCGATCCAATATCTAATAAAAACAGAAAAGCACCCACCAGAAACACCATCACCACAAAAGAACAAAGTCGGTTGAGAAGGTAAATCACGGTAAGGTAAGATAGCTTTTGATTTATCATGACCGAAACCTGATTCCGGATGTCTATAGATGATTTCCCAAGTTTTCCCTTCCTTGGATGGATCGGTGAATTCAACGTCGTTCGCTATGATTTCAATTTGATCGGCTTCGGCGGATCCTAGTAATGTCGACAAAACGCCTCTGATTATTGGTGCCATTCCACTGAAAGTGCAGTTTTGGGGATCAGTGTTGATCGAACTTGGGGATTTGATGTTGTACTTACCTTGAAACGATTATTACAGGGATGTTGTTTGCTTTACACCAGTAATAGAAATTCTTGAATCCAGGATCTAGATTGATATCTGAACGGGTTAAGGTCATTTGGTTGAAACGTCAACACCGCAGAACTACAACATTCATCACGTACTCTTCTGTAAAACCTCTTTACATTCTTCAAAAGGATGATGAACGGATTGTAACATTTCTCTGAATGAATCTCTGAAAGTCATTGAACCGTTAAGGACTTCTTTGTTCATAGCGCGTCTAATACGTCGATCAGTGACTGTTACCTGACAGCAAAAGAACCACCAACCTTTTCTCATATCCAAATCCAAGATTGTCAGTGATGAAATCATTAGAATCTTTGTCTGTTATCGTTCCGTCCCAATCTGATAAAACTACGAATTTGGCTTCTGTATGTAGCGGCGGGTAAGGTAAGACGGACATGGTACTGTTATCAGAAAGTTAATGCACTAAATGATACGCTTATGGTGATTTTCACTTACGCTATATACAAGATGAGAGTTGAGGAGAGAAATGGGGGAATATGGAGGTGCTTATAACTTTTTAGGGGATATCGTAAATCATACCCACGTGGTTGAAACTATCTCCATCGAAAGATCAACTACAGCAAATCATGACCTTCAAAGACGATTTATGTAGATACAAAAAGAGGGTCCAACAGATCTATCATTCACGTTACTTCACTCCCCTTCATCCCTTCTCACCTCACTCAATATATTCATATACAGCAAGTACGAAATCTCGATTCTCTCTCACAACCCCTCAGTCCACCGTGGGAAACCTCAACGCGTCAATCCGTGTCAATAAATGATTTTCTGAAATTCCAATCCATCCTCTATCAAAACCAAGAAAAATGCGTATCCATCTCCCTCTCCATCCCCATCATTTCCTCCCTCAAAATTCAACAGCCGGTCCATCCTCTTCACCATTAATCAACTTAGGTGGTGAACTCGTGATAATGGAACTACAAGGTGAATTGAATTGGGAAGGCGATAAATCGAATGGTGTGGTTGGTGTACTAGGTTTCGATCGACCGGTAAGGTCGCCTTCCTATATGTATCCAATCTAACAGAATGTACAGGATAAACCAACGTTTTATCTTGGAGAACATCATCTGTTACATGGTAAAATAACGAGTTTACCTAAACCGTACGCGGTTATTCGGAGGGTTATAGAATCGATTTCCGATGATCAAGGGATCGTGGGGGATACTACTGGGATCGAAGGTGATGCAGAAGCAGAGGAGGAGGATGAAGACGAAGAGAAGAAAGATCTGGCGGACACGAAAACTCCTTCAAAGATGAAATCGAAATCAAACGATGAAGACGATGATGATGAAGAGGAACCACCATTATTCGAAATTAACCATGACATCTTCCCTTCGACTCCACATCTCAAATCGAATTTCAATCCTTCGTCTTCGCCCGTTTATCCATCTTCTGCTATGGGCGATTACTCCTCTGAATTAGATATGTCAAGTCCGGCTAGAGGTTTTGATGTTGATGATTTCGGTTTTGAGAAACGAGAAAGATCAGATGACGAGGATGAGAGTGACGGTGAAGGTGAAAGGAAGAAACGAAGCAAGATCGAGAAAGATAAGAAGAGTCAGAAGAAGAGTAAAAAAGTTAGAACGAGGCATTACGAGGTCGTTGGGATCGTACGGAAAAAGGTTGTTTTCGCACTGAGGTATGTTGACGACAATTATGCCGTTTTCGCGTAACAATACTAATCTCGTCAACAGACCAGAACCGATCGTGACAGCCACGAAATTGCCCGAGTAAATCGACTGAGTTTCTTCTCATCAATCTACCCAAATTATGTCGTAGCTTTATCATATGCATACATGTAAATCATGTAATATATTGTTTGACACTGAAAAACATCACAAAAAGATATCAGCTTCGAGTGCATCTTGTAAAATATGCCTCAGCTGTGGTTCGAACACAGGACCCTTCGCTAGGGTAAAGAATATGAGAAAGTTCGCTTACGAAACGAAAGCGCTACCACTACGCCACAGAGGCAAAAGGTTCTGGAGGAAGGGGTTTTGCATTTGGCTACATTTGTGAAGCAACAAAAGGAAAACCCGGTTTTTCATTTCCCAACCCTCACTTGAATGGCACAGTGCTTGGGATCAGAGAGATGGCAAAATATTGATAGCTATTGCATTACGTTTGAATCTAACACAACGATACTTCATACATCCGTCTGACTAACATCAACCCTCAATCACAAACACATCGACAAACGAAGTATCTCTAGATCTCCCTAGACTCATCAACGTTGACAATGAAATTGGCGAACCATCGAACTTGCTCGACGAAGGTATCAGCGGGCTGAATTACCGGATCAGTATACAGAACCTGATAGTTGTACAAAAAACTCACCATGTGTTCGTCGACAGTGTGGACACCGTTGAAACTTGCGTTCTCTTGATAAGCGAATCGATAGATATTACGGGTGAGGTTCCAGTAACGTTTAGTGTCGGTGTTCTACGATTCATCAGATATGGATATTACATTGTGGAATTAGGAAGTGACTTACACCAGTGGAGATGGATGGAGCCATTTCTACTGTTCTTGCAGCTTCCTCAGCACTTGTGTAAGCAGCTGGTCGAGTGGCATAAACGCTCTTAACGGTTCCAGCTAATAATCGCCATGCTGGACTATCGATTGTGAAAGGAGAAACCGGAGCGGGGTTGAGACTGATGAGGGTCAGTTGGGGTTGTTGACCATTAGCAGAGAGCAGAGGAGACTTACTGAGAATTGTATGCCTCAGAGATGACTACTTTACCAGCTTTAGCTGCTGTTGAATGCATTGGACAGTCTTTAATTTCAACATCTTCACCAAAGGCTTCTAGTGCAAGGTTGTATTTCTTGGCTACGGGTGATAGGGTCTTGATGATGTGGTTTTGAAGTTCTTCGACTGACGAAGCCAAACTGATACGGTGGTTGACTACAGCAGCAACGACTTCGGGCTAAAAGCATGGGTTAAGTCACGGTCGAAATGTAGTTGAGACCGCTTACCAAAGCATTAACCTTCACACCACCGTTGATGATATCAATAGCTTGAGTGGTAGAAACCATAGCCTTTCCCATTCCTTTAGGTAAAGTTCCATCCTCATAACTACCCTCAATAAACCATTCTTCCAATTGTTTCAAAGCCTTCTTATCGACTTTACCAGATTTAACAGCTAACGAATCGGTAACTTTTCGAACTGCTTTTTCGAGGTATCCGGGGATTTTTGGTGAATAATCAGCAGCACAGGAGAGATAGGTGACGAGTGGTGAATCTGGGTTCAAGTAGGGGACGTGAGGGTTTTTCTCCATTTCCGCGATTAAGAGTGAAATGAATCCGATACCAGTGTGAACTGGGGGTACTGATGAGTGACCACCAAGAGTTTCGACTTTGATTTCAACATCGAGATAACCTTTTTCGGCGACAGCTGGTCCAGCGTAAACCTAATACCTGGATGAGTTTGATGTTTGACAACTGTATTATAAACCACTCACTTGACCCCAAAGTTCGTTAAGTCCACTACCTTCGTCAACGAGCATGGCGATAGAGTCTTTGCCGTATTTGGCTTCAATCCATTGACCAAGATGATAAGCTCCCTATAGACATATGTCAGAGATTGATCAAAAGTAAATATCAAAAGAATACGAACCACCTTTCCACCGGTCTCTTCATCAATACCAAATGCTAAAATAACAGTACGGGTGGGTTGGAATTTACCGGATTCGAGTAACAATTCCACGGCAGATCTCGTGGGATGTGAGATTTACTTCTCATGGAAAAAAGAGCACAACTTACAAAGCACCGATTGTTCCAGATTTGTCATCGGAAGAACCACGACCCCAAATGAGTTCTCCGTCGTATTCTCCACCGTATGGATCGTGAGACCACTGGGATCGAGTGGCGTTGAGAACTGGAACGACATCTATGAGATTTGTTAGTTCAGTTGATTGGTGTCTTGGAATGACAGATCTACCTTGGTGACCGGTTAGGAGTAATGGTTTGAGAGTTGGGTCAGAGCCTTGCCATTCATATACCAAAGCGTGTGTGACGACTCTGGTACGAGTCAAGTGCTCGTGGCTAGTGGAGCGTTAGTGATGCTCATATCACTGTGGAACAACTTACACAAGAGGGAAAGCGGTTTCAAGGTCTGATATTGACTGTCAGCTTTAGAACCAAGACTTTTGAATTGACACACATACAATCAGCAAACTTGTAGAACACTTCCCAACGAGTGTCTTCACCAATTGGACCCATGACATCGAAGATCTCGGTAGGGATCTTGACAGCGTCACTTAACCAATTAACGATCCTCATCTTCTGACCCTTGACAACAGAAGACACATCGAAGCTCGAGGGAGTAAGCGGATCAGCCTGAGCACAAAGTGATTTACTGTATGCGCTGGGAGTTGATGAAGATTGGAATGGGAGCGATAACGGTGAGACATCTGGGACGACGTATGGAAGTGAGAAGAGTAAAGTTAAGAGCACGGCTGTGATCGGTTTACGCCAGACATTTCTTTTGGCAGGTGGTACAGCTTCAGCTGTAGGTAAGATCGTCTTTTCACTGATACCCATGTTGTGTTGATTCGTTTGAGTTAAGGTGTGAGAACGAATCTTTGGTAGCATATCTTTTGAATAATATAGCTGGATTCAGAAATATCGGTGCTCCCGACCACGCCGATGTCCGATGTGGGGTATGGCGATTTTAACACGTCATTCTGAGATAGATTTTGTGGTCGTTTAGCAAGGAGCAATGGAGGGAGAAAGAGGTCTGAGGTTGAGGTGTGGAGTATGATGACTGTCTAGAGGCTCTGTGCTTTACTTGCTTGTTGGTTGTGAAGTTTACAAGCGAGGAGCGAGATTTCTCAGATTACGCACTTCCTACTACAAAGAGATCACTGGTTGCCACATCCTCCAACATACGCTGCTATTCCATTCACGATTTACTTTCTATAAGCTAAACGCAAAAGATCGTTAAAGATTACGTTCTTGAACTGGTAGACGCCTTGAGCTGAATGGTCTCCCTTCAGAAGTTCAAAGTGCCACTCTCACGCGACTTCTTTTGATTTTCCTCCAAATGGTGGCTGGCCATTCCGATTATATTCATGTCTCATCCGATGGTCTCTCTCCATGTTCAACAAGTTACAAAGCATCAAAAAATGGAGTAATCATCACGTGAAAGCTGAGCCAGAAGATGTCTGGATGTCAACGAAACCATATTGGATTGTTTCGCCAAGGAATCATATTTCCATTTTAGCAAACTTCAGCATTTCACTGTTGCCAGTAGTATTAACAGCATTTCACCAATCGTTATTGGAATGAACGGCTGATAGGTCTCACACCTTCATTTTCCTTACTTCCATCATCAGCATCAATGTCTCGACCAACATTCTCATCCCGTCCGACTACGACAACACTTCTCTCTGGGACTTCTTACAGTTCCTCAGATAGACCTTCGACGATATCGACCAACTTGACGACACCTGATTTATCTCGAGATATCAAAGGTGACAATTTATTCCATCCCATGCCAGAGGTGTATGAAGATCATGAAGATGGAGCTATAGACCCCTCGAAATTAGGACGAGGTCCAAGTGTTAAAGATAGAGCCAATCGATATGAACAACAAACTCTAGCTTCCCCTTCGACATCGAGACCACTTCCTCAACCGTCGATGACTGTGGGGACTACTCCACCACTACGCATCTCTAAATCTCGAGTCTCGACTCCCACACAAGGCCATAGAATTCCAGTACCTTCCACAGCACCAGTTCGCCGTATGACAAACAAGTATCATACCGAAGGAGGTTCACCCCCGTCCAGAACGAAGAGTAGGAAATCACCTGAATTGAAACGAGGTTCGGGATCAGCTAAAAAGATGATCCAACAATGGGAGAGTCTACCTACTACTCCTGCTGGTCAAGAACGATCGACACCGAAGTTTAGGGGTAACACCAACCCTCGACCTAGAGTTATGAGTCGGGATTATTTGGATCAAAAACCCTTGCCTTTACCTTCACCAAACTCTCGACCTGTTTCTCATCCATCTGGTCAGTCCCCCGTCAAACGACCTTACACCCCACCTAGATCCATGTCGATGGATGATAAACCCCTGCCTCTTCCGACAGCTACTACCATCCCCGCAGCTTCTTCACCTCGATATTCACCTGGTTCGAACTATCACGCTTCACCTTCAAGAACTTCATATGTTCCATCGCCGTTACAGCATCTTCAAACACCAACGCAATCCAACACGAGGAAACGCTCCGCAACTCTTACACAATCACCGTCAAACTATTCTTTATCCCCTAGTCCATCAGGGGAAAAGAGAAAGAAACAAGGCGGTAGATCACCTTTGAAGGAGATCATTGGTGTTTTCGGTGGAGGTATACAAGAATGGGGTAGAAAAGTTAGAGGTAAAGGGAAAGAAAAGGACTGGGGTGGACATGATAGGATCAGAATGAATTTGGATGATGATGAATGGGACAATGGGAGACAGAGGGTTGGAACCAATGGTCTACCGGGCGGTATTGTTTACAGTGATCGTATGGGGGACATGGAGATGGATGGGAAGGGTGGTTTGAACGATTCATCGGTATGTCTCTGAAGTTTGACAAAGATACTAATTTCAATTAGGTCATTCGAACTTCACCTATCATGTATCTTGTACCGACCCCATGCTCCTCCTTATCATCTTGGGGTTCATGGCTACCCTCATACGCTTCTCTGACATCAACAACACTCAGTGTGACTTATTGTCCACTATTTCCTAATCCTTCCTCTGGCCACTCAACCCCTAAAAGGATATTCTCGGGTAACGGTCCCGTAACTGGACCAGCTGTTACGTATGGATCCATACCAATTCCTCAAGCAGGTAGTGTACCAGACGTGGAACTTGCAATGAGGGAATGTATCGAAGTGAGGAGTCTTCGAAGGGACGAGGTCAAAGGAAGAGGTGTACCTGGTGTACCTGAAGGTGTTGGTACTGAAGTCTTGGAAATGGTATGGACAGATGGTAGTAAACGCTACATAGGTGTTGAGGGGGTAGGAGGTAGACTTGGTTGGGTCAGCGCCATCTGGTGAGTTCACATTTGATGACTCTTGTTAAACTTTTCAAAGGGATGTTCTACTAGCTTGCAAATCGACACAACCTTTGACTCTACCACCGCCATCTCCCGTCGTTACCCTTGGAAGAAATGTACCGACAGGCCAAGTAAATCCTCAATCATACCTCACTGGTACGCAGGCAAGGGCAGAGTTATCAGATTTTAAGACCCGTCTAGCGGATCTTGAAGCCAAGACTGCTGTAGCCTCACAAACTGCAAGTTCAGCGCCACCTGTTCAAAAAGTTGGGGACACTTGGGTGGCAGCCAGTGCACTCGGTGCTAGTGATGTAGGGATGGAAAGACGAAGTTCAGCGGATGCGCTGCGAGACAGCGTTCAAAGGATGTTCGATATCGGACCAGATCCATTCATTGAACATTCCTCTGAAAAGATGGGCCCGGTTCCAACCGGAGTTGTATCTCATTCAGTCGATCATAGTGATACGTGGCAACCCAAGGACGAAAAAGAATTGTCCATCTTTTCAAGAACTCTATCACACCGTACTGTCAGGTCAGGAGGTCCTGTTATCGAAACAGCAAGTGAGATAGAGAGGGTTAACGGATTTCCAAAATCAGATTCTACTTTGTCCTTCGATCCTAATGATCTCAATCCATCAAGATCAGCTAGTCAAGTTAGAAGAGCGTCTACAGTCTTGGGTGGATCGGAAGAACCAACGAAACGATATGGTCCTGGTAAAATTATTCCTATGCCTATGCCCGTTTTGGAGGAACGACCATCAGACGTTTCCTATACCGATCTGTCTCATCCTAAACCATTACCAGCTCTGACACACATCAGCCACGTCACCTTCCCAAAACCAACAGTTGGTGGTCAAAGAATGATGACTTCGATTGAAGAGTCTTCATCGGGTTCTTCAAATGATCACGGAACTGGAGAGAGTTTATCGGGCACAGGTAATACTAGTACATCAAGCGTAACCTCTGTTTCCATGACGGATCCAACTGTGATCGCAAAATTAGATTCTCACACAACTGAACATGGAACGATATCGAAACAAGTTGATAATGTTCAAGTCGATATTCGTCGGATGATTGGAAGTATTCAAACATTGGTTCAACAGTCCCAACCAGAGGGAAAGACTTTGGAAGTTCCAAAGGTTTTGGAGGATAAACTGTCGTCTATTCAATTGGATATCAAAGGGGTTGAAAACGCCCTGCAATTATCTACTTTGGCAACGAATCGACAACCAGTCACAGAACAAGAGAGCAAGCTTCAAGAAATTCATACTAAACTGGACAACATTGCTCGACTTTGCGAGGATGCTTTAGCTAAACAAACAACGTCTGCTCTACCCGTACCCGTACCCTCTACTCCTGTACTACCTTACAAGAAAGATGTCGTGAAAGCTGAATCGGAAGAGGAGAAGAATGCAGGTCACGAGGTGGCACAGATTATGGCTGATCTTGTAAGTTCTGCCGTGTTGACGAATGTCAATGCTGAGATTTCGTTCACAGACCGGAAACTCCACCAAGACTTCACCTCGTATTGCCCCATTGCATGTTCTGCAATCTGATCCTGTACCTTCAACCCCCAAACTGGGAGCTGGTCCAGTGATGTCTGAAGAAGCTACCAAACAAGTGACAGAAGTGTTAACTCTCGTCAAGGAATTACAAGGAGCTCGTGCAGTCCAAACACAGCAAACGACTGATATCGCTCGTTGTAAGTAAAAATGTAATGTGTTTGAATGTCAACTAACCATCTGACAGATCTCAACGAACTCAACTCCTGGTTAGAGAAATTCGTCATGAACGGAACCAATGAACTTTCGGTCATGTCAAAGAAAATTGACACGCTCGTCGGTGGTGATAATAACCCTGAGACCTTGGGTGCACCCGCAGGATTACCCGCTTTGGTGACAGATGTCCATTCGATGTTGACGGAGCAGAAACGAAGGAACGAATCTGAGGGATTGGTTGGACAACGTTTAGATGCTTTATTGGGTATGATGGCGGAGGAACGAGAGAGACATGCCGGACAGCATAACAGTAGGTTTAGTTTGCTTGACTTTTTTGGTGATGCGCTGACGCGGAGCAGTCATGGAGCAGGTGGTTTCCATACTCGATCGACAGAGACATGAGAATGAGCTGTTGTTGAGAGCTCTGGCGCAAGGTAAGCTACGAGCTTTATTAGCAGTACCTTGAACTGACAATTTGGTAGATCTTACAGGCGAGATTCGTGGAGAGAGAATACGCTTCGTCGAGGCGATGCAACAAGCTACATCTGTGAATGTACAATGTAAGTGTTAACGGTATCAAGATTTGATCAAAAAGCTGATCCAGACCTCAGTGCACGTGGAAGAATTCAAGAAGCTCTTATCAACTGAAGTCAATCGCTCGATGAAAGAACTTGGTCAAATGCGTGAACAAAGAAAAGCACTCGAACATCAGATCAGTGATTTGTTCGCACTGAAAGCGAAGCATGGCTCGAATAGTGGAGAGAACGTGAGTTGATGATTTCATTGTTATTCAGTATGGTCGGTCTAATGGTTTGATAGTCGAGAAGAGGATCAGCGGCACCTACACCAGCTGGACCAGGCCCGTATGGATTGCAGATGACTCCAAATCGTCCTCAGCATTAACATTTGAACAAGGTTTTGTAGGATAGTATGGACATTTATTGGGTCGTTGTTCAAGTTGCATAGATCATTTATTATTTTTTATCTGTATAATGTATTTTTGGGTTTTGTTTTGAAAGAAATAAAGTCTAACGCCGCAATTCTCCGTGTACGTGATACAGGCGTCCGTTGATCAATCAAGTTCAACGTTGAATTCGCTTTTAGTCTTCCATCAACCAACCATGAAATGCATACCAAATCCTTTGCAGGAGTAAGGTATCTGGCTTCAGGTTAGTATCAATCACTTGAGGCCATCAAACTGTTTTAACATCGTTTTCAGCTGCACGACCTCCAGCCAAAATCTTTCTTCGAAAACCTTTTCTTCCTCCTTTGAAATCAGTTGAAAATCCATCTTCGCAATCTCAACCTTACAAAGCTTCCTTACCCATTTCTCAAACCCCTAGAGTTCTTTCGGACCCTCCTACACCTGTTATTTCCAAGGGTACCAGAAAGGTTTCTGTCAAAGGTTCACCAAAGGCGGTGATATTACCATTGAATTTAGATTTCGCTAAATTACCCAAATTGAAGAATGACACTGTAAGTATGAAATCAAGACCTATAGATGTACAGATTCAACTGATTGCTATTGTAGATACAATTCACAGGTATAGATTACGAAACCATTTTCACATCATCCTACAAATCCCCCTCAATCTCTGATACCGTTCCACTCTTATTCTCAATCAAAGCGTTCAACAAAACATCGTTGAAACCCAGACCACAACCACCTTTCCCATCAGATCTTCATGAATCGAACGAAAGAATTCCGTTCGGTGTGATAGCTACGAAAGCTAATGTTTCGAAGTTGGCAACGGAAAGGAATAAGGTTAGGAATAGATTCAAAGAAGCCGTTCATGTTGCTGTGAATCGTTCTGTTGATTCTGTTGGGGGTAGGGCAGATTTATTATTGAATGGTGGGTTGGTTTCTTTTTTTTCCGGTTATCCTTTCGAAGTGGGATTGTTGATGTGTGAGGTCGTTTTTTTAGATCGAGTTTATTTGGCGCAAGTTAAACCTGATATCTATGACTTTCCATTTGACAAACTTTGCACGGCTGTTCAGCGATCTCTTTTGACTTTGAAAGCAAGGAGTCAGCGTTAGTCTCAGTGTTGGGTAATTCAGAAAGTAAGGTGTCAAGGTATGTTACTTTCTTCCAAGCTGTCCTTCTGATATTGATGCGACTACATCAGTGACTCCTCTTCCTGGATCTTCTGCAACAAGATGTTCATTCACAGCATCAATAAAGTCATTCATTGATCCCAGGATGGGAATAGTAGTTCACATTTTTGCGAAGACCTATCCACTTCTTTTCGGACGTCCTCACCGAGCTCCTCAATCCACGCCACCGTCATTTCTGCCCAAGTCATTCCCCTATCGGCCAGATCCTCACGAAGCGCTCTCTCGTAGTACTCCAACCACATCAAAATGTGTTGAAGAAGATACAAAATCTTGATCGAAAGCTCGATACGTTCGAGTGAACAAAATGGTCCAAATCCTTCTGGGTCACTTCATTGGCTCTCTGTCACGAATTCTCGACAATTCGATTTATAGCAGGCGAAGACGGATGGACTGTATGACTGTGCTGTTGAGAATTGGCTGGTGGCTTTTGGGTCTTGCTGGCGGTGCGACCACGGTCGTTAGGATCTGGGACTACTTTTCAATCGGATTTTTGGCTATCATCTCCGTGGAAGTCTCGCAGAATATCCCAGAACTCTTCTAAATTCATGTTCACGGTCGTTCTAGGAACAGATGTTTGGGACGGTAGTGTGGGTAGAGTTTTGGTCTGGTCGATCCCACTTAAGTCTTCTTGACTATCGCATTTTGGGTCTTCGATACAGTACCAGCTCAGCGCGAATTCAGCTCTGAATGGAGTGCTCCTCAGGATAATCGTTGGTTGACCAATCGTCGACCCGATCTGAACTCATATATATATGCCAATATTCAACGAATAGAATACCCTTACTGCTGATTTTTTACAAGTACCGAGTGGGCAATGGGGAATGGATGTGATGGCGTGATCGGAAGAGTTATATATTATGGCACATATTCACATATTGTGTATGAACGTTTTACACATTTGATTCTCCTGCGATTAGCCTTGGGTAACAAGTATGAACAACCAAGTACTTCCCACCCGTTAATGAAATTGTACATCAGACAAATCCATCCCCCTCAACCTCATCTCTTGAACGATACCCTCAAATTCAATCCTGTTCATTACAAGTTGTTCATCAACAGTAGCATCCCTCGTTATCCCACCACCCAAAACCGAACTCCCAGAAACATTGAAAGCGTCGACATCATAACCTGAAGCCGTTGATTGAACACTTTCGAACCGAGTTTGATCGAGATTTTTGATTAATTCTGTGTACTCTGCTTTACAATTCAAAGAGCAATATCTTGGTGGTTGGAAACGTGATCTCTGGATTCGAGTGGTGGCTTGGTAGCAAACTTGGTTGGTACAGTTTATGTTAGTACATTTTTTAAATGCTATTGTAGAGTTGTTAGTGTTTGTGGAAGATGACGGTTTTCTGAGCGTTGGTTGGAATTCTGTTGAGGTTTGATTTTCGGTGGGGACGTAGGTTTCGGATGTTGAATCTAAGTTTGTTTGGGTAAGTTGATCCCATTGGAATGTTGTTTTTGATGGGTCTTCATCTGGAGGGAAGTCAGTGTTGGGATATTGATTCTGAATTTGATTAAGATCGTAATTGAAATTGTAGCTATAGTTCATGATAACGATAAAAAGGTTTTCACTTCTTGCGGACCACTGCTCCACCTATAGAGTACAAATAGCGCTCGCGTGCATGTAGAGTATAAAATAGAAGACTCGTTTCCAAGATGAAAGGATCTTCAGTGTTGACCTTGAACCCGTCTTATACTTGTCCAAGATCTAAGTGGCAACGCCAAGTCCCACCCATCGCTTCAAAAATCAACAAGCGTCGCCTCCGCCAAACATCGGTGAATTTGAGCATCCACCTCCACCGGACAAATCCGATTTTCAGCAGTCCAGTCAACCACCTTTTATCAGATTAACCAATCATATCGGCCGATAGTCGAAAAGTGGCAATTCATTTGTTCGCCATTCAGACCCTACTCCCCTAATATCCTCCGGGAAACCAAACCAGAGACTACTATCTCTCACAGATTTCAACTTTTTTTTTTCATCTTGATTTCTTACTTTTACTTTCATAAAACTTGTTCAATCTATTTTTCAACGAAATGTCTCCTCAAATTCAAAAACCTGCTCCGTGAGTCATTCATCTCCAAGCCTATCTCATCTATCTACCTACATCAACATCAATGACACGTTGATAAGGATGATTATGAATTTTATTCCATCATGTTCCATCCTTACTGACATTTCTTTTCTATAGAGCTTTCGCCGGTACCATCGTTAAAGAAGGTTCATTCGAGGAAGTTAAACTTTCTGACTACCTTGGTAAATGGTGAGTATTCTTTTTTTTTCATCATCGTTGAGTTGTGGTTCTGTACGTTTTCACGACTTCACGTCGATATCGAAAATCACGTTCCGTGAAAACGGACGGAATGGTTTTCCGTTGAATTCCGACCTGAATAATCAAAAGTTTGAGATCCTGTTACTGATCCTTGTACTCCCGAATAGGACCGTCCTCGTCTTCTACCCAATGGATTTCACCTGTAAGTGAAGATGCATAAAACACTTCCAAGAGATGCACATTTATTGACAAACATTTGATTTCCTTCTAGTCGTTTGCCCAACTGAAATCCTCGCTTTCAACGCTGCTCTCCCCCAATTCGAGGCTATCGGTGCTGAAGTCATCTGCGTCTCTACCGATTCCGAATTCACTCATCTCGCTTGGTCCCAAACTCCAAGAAAGGAAGGTGGTTTAGGTCCAGATTTGAAGTTGGCTTTGGTGAGTCAAAGAATCTAGCGCCATATGATTTTAATGCTGATTTGCGCGATTTCGTAGTACGCCGACAGATCTCACGCCGTTTCAAAAGCTTACGGTGTCCTCCTCGAAGAAGAAGGTATCGCCCTCCGTGGAACTTTCTTCATCGACCCAAAAGGTACCCTCCGTGCTGCCCACGTTCACGATTTACCAGTCGGTAGATCAGTCGAGGAGACTATCCGTGTCGTCAAAGCTTTCCAATTCACTGATGAACACGGTGAAGTTTGTCCAGCTGGTTGGGAAGAGGGTAAAGACACCATCGATACTTCCAACAAAGCTAAATACTTTGAAAAGCAGTAAGCTATTCGTACATCTTCCTCATCTTTGGTCTTGTTCTTGGTAGATGCGGAATGGTAGATCTTTAGAATGCATATTGGTTATAGATTGGATCGATTGTTTTCTTATCTTTTAATCATTATCATGATCTTTCATGAAAGCGTCTTTTTTCTTCTTTTCTGCCCTTCAAATATTAAATAAATGAAACCCATTCTGAAGCTCCTTGTTTTACAGGGAAGCTATCGATAACAAACGAAAATCTGAATCTTCACCGGACGTTACATCCAAAAAAGCCAGGAAGTAGAAAGTCGAATGTTGAACCTTTCTCCTCAAATTTTGTTTTCTCATTTACGACTGCCATGACGACAAAACCAATATGATGTCCCCCTAACATTTTCTTCTCGTACCCATCCATGCATTACTTGCTTACATATCCCAACCTAATCTAAATGATCATGTTCTATCGTCTCGATCTTTGCCTGAGAAGGTGGTTGGTTAGGTATCGGTGCTGTCGGTATCGGTACTAACCGAATGTCAGCGATTGGGACGATCAACGACTTGCTACACTTGACATACCAGTTTTTGGAGATAGAACGGTCTCTTTAACGATTTCCTCAAGGGTCGTTAGAACTTTTTTACAAACCGCACACCAAGTTGCTGAACTGATCGAACCTATTCAACAGAGTCAGTCTCAAACATGAATCTAACCTCGAATGAGTAGATACTAACCTTTAGGAGCTGACGGTAAACTTAAAACCCATGCGACAGGTCCAGGAACCCATTCGCTAGGTAACCAGAAAACAGGTTGTTTCCTAAACCACCAAACTAAAACCAACTGTGCACCCGTCGAAGAGATCCAAATAAGCGTTGAGAACCTACTAGAGAAAGATGAACTGGCTGAAGTTATTTGATTGTCTACACGATGTCAATATAAGCTTGTCTGATTGGCAAGAGGGAGACAGAGGGGACTCACTGACAACCTCCAAATCAGCTAAACCTTTATCCAATTTCCTACGTAATTTCGCCCATTTGGCGAATTCATCTTGTGAGCTTGTCTTTGATAGTTCCGATTTATCTGATAGGACTTGTGATCGTAATTTACTTTGTTTGATTTTGGTTTTCGATAGGAAGATTAATGAATAGACCGTGAATGCCTGGGGGGACGGTTAGTTTTGGTGGGAGGAAGGATGAGGCTGAGGCTTACTAGTTCTTGTAGGACTGATTTACCTATCCAAGATACTGTTTGGGTTAGGAGGACGAATATGAATATCAATAGAGCTAGATTTAGCATTGCGGTGGTGGTGGAGGAGGAGATGATGGTCTTGCTGTAGGTATATTGGTACATCACTGGAATGGGATTAAATGAAATTAAATAGATAATTAAATTAAGTACTGTATGATAATAATACAAAGTGCCACACTGAGATTGTTACTCTATAGCATAAACAAACAACTAGGTACTACTCTCGCGTGAAATGAAGTGAATCCATCAATGCTGCTACAATAACAATATATCAGTATAGACCAACTATACTACACCATACCACATCAATATAGCACCCGCTCACCTACCCACTCACTCATCTGGTGAACCACTACGGTAGAAAAAACTCTGCTCGTACTCGATTCAAACACCTTCCTTCCTCCAATCATTCTTGCAACCATTCTAACAACCCTTCATACCGTCCCCTATATCAACATGAGTTCCACCGCGAATGGAATTGGATCACAAGAACCTGAAAGAAAGAAGAGGAAGAAGGGTGGTAAGTCTACCTCATTCTTGTTCCACATCTAAGCTCACTTCATCTACCACATCAGCGTTCAATCCTCGACCAGTTACTCAAGACAAATCAACGATCATCGAAGCACCGATAAACATCCCACCACCACCTTCGGAAAGAATAGCAAGAAGGAGAGCACCAGTACCGTCTTCTTCACTAAATGAACCTGAATCCCCATCTTCTAAAGCTAGTAAATCAAAGAATGGAAAGGGTCGACAGAATTCCGAAGCTCCTGGATTAGATGGGAACGAATCGTTAGCCAAAGAATTGGGTGGTGAACGAGGACGTTGGAATTCAGCTTATGGTCAATCATCAAATCAAAAAGATAGAAACGATCAATTACCACATCTTGAATTCCTGAATTTCTCAACGTCACATAAAGCTAGACCGACTGCTCCCAGACCACTCTCCCCACCTCGACCTTGGGACAATTCATCAACTTTCACGTCGTTACCTTCAGGTAGATCTAATAAGATGTTACCACCTTCTGGATTACCTTTGCGTAAATCTAGACAATCGATGAAGGGTTTATTGGATTTTTCGATGGATTCGATGCAACCTGTACCGATTAGTGACACGCCTGTTATCAGGAAGAATCAGGAGATGAGGAAAGAAGCGCAGAGAAGGAGTAGTTTGGGTATGAGAGGTCAGAGAGCTAGTTCTAGTTTGGGGAGGGGTGAGATCAGTAAGTCGATTGAACTCTCAGTAGTTGTACAATCCAATCTGATCATTTCATAGGTATTCCACATTCAACGGTACCAACGGAAACGTTTTATAAACATATATCAACAACGATACCGGAACCCATTCGTGCTCGACATCTTTTGATATGGTGTGCAAAACGTGCAGCAGACGCTTCCATCGTTACAGATCCAAAATCCAAATCGAAATCTAGTAAAAACAAAGAGAAAGCCAAATCCGAATCTGAATTACCTAGATCTGTGGAAGGTGATAAATTGATTGAACAGATTATGGACGATTTTTTGGGGAATCTGAGTCGAGGGACGGTGGATACTAATGTTTTCGCTTTGGCGGTGAGTTTTTAAGGCTGAGGAAAATTTGTATGGTGACTGATTTATTTGGTTAGGATGACAAGACGTTCGTTGGACAGCTTCGACCTCATCCTGCTAACGCAGCTAATCGTACACTGGAAGCAAAGGAGGAAGCGATAGTGAAACGGTATGTTCTTTTGCGGTTCAGTTCTTGTTCGTGTCTGATCATGTATCCAGCGCTCGAACCCAAGAAGCTCAATGGACGTCGTTAGTTCGAAAAGCCAACACGAAACAAGCTCAAGTTACCACGGCTTTGCAAACTAAAGTGAACGAACTTCGGGAACCTGATATGAGTCAGGTTGACGTGTGGATGCAGAAAGCTCTCGAGATGGCTGAAGGGATCATTTCAGAAGGAGACGGTGATCTAACTTCCAAAGGAGAATTCGCAGATGTAGAATTCAAGGTGGGTTCGGGTTGATTTCCACGAGTGATAGTATACTGAACATTGAAACCAAACCAGATTGATACCTTGCATCAAACCTCTCATTCCGCTGTACAGTTCTCCGAAAGATCCACGAAATTCCTCGATGGAATCTTTACATCCCTAGCGAAAGATTTGAAGAATAGAGAAAACATCACCAAATCGTCTTTAGGAGTGAACAACGATTCCGAGAATCCAGATACGGTTTCTTTACTTTCAACAACCCGTCAAGCAGCTTCGACGTCGACAACCACCTCATCAAACAAAGATCCAATGGAGATGCTACGTGCTCTAGCAGCTGCCGAAGCAAAATCTACAAACGAAGAAACGGTGAGATTGGCAGCTGGTTTACCCGTCGTTCAACCTCCGATAGTATCTCAAACACCGAGAAGACCTGGTGTGACACCTAGGAAAGCTACGACGACGCCTAGATGATGAATTTGACGTTTGACGATGGGGCGGAAGTGATATCTTGCAGGGGTTTACGATTTTATAGGGCTTTTTTTATTCGTTTTCGTTTTCGTTTTTTACCTCTTACTTTCAGTGAGAACTTTTATATTATCCATTCGTTGATGTATTGTCGTTGTTTTCTTTTCTCTTGTTTCCGTTTGTCTTTTGGGTAGGGGGTTGCGTTCTTTTCCACTTGTGGTACTTAATAGTCGAATGAAAATGAAATGATCCCGTCTGAATTGTTGTTATTTTGCTTGGCGTAGTTAAGTTTATTCTTGCTGTGTTTTCAACTGTCATCCATACTCAGAAAGATCGTTTTATCAATTCACCATATAGAAGACAATTGTCATGATCAAGTAAAAGGCTTCATTTATCCTACCCTATAACATTCCGAACTTCATTCAAGTGAATGAATATACGAAAGGATATTTTCTTCCCACCATGTCAATCAATTCAACTTCAGATCCATATCTTCAATATCAACCTTCTTTCGCTTATACCTTACCAGTCCAACTTCTAGTGACAGGAATAACATTAACACTCTTAGCAGTCTTATTAATCCATCTTCTATGTAAGTCATCCAATCAATCAATCTTCAAAGACAAAATACTGAGAAAAGACACCCACAGTTACAACACAATATCATTACCCGTTAGCCCCGATCAACTACATCCTCCAACTCTCTTCAATCCTAGTAGTCCTAGTCTCGGTCCTAGTTAAAATAGTAATCATATTAACCCATTCATCTGATAACGCAGATCAATGGCCTTACGATTTAGATTACGTAGCGGTACTCGTCCCACCCCAAGAATGGGATGTTGGTTCCAACGCTGGATGGTTTTTTTTACAGGCTTTGAATAACGGTTTGGCTAATGTGCGTATCAAAGTGGATGGTAGATACTGATTAATGTCTAGATCACCCACGTTCAATTTTTAACTTTGTTGTATCCTTCTCGTACAGAGGCTAGATTAATCATTTTCGTCCTTGGTAAGTGATTTCCAATCCATCACAAAGACATATCACTAACCAAACCCAACCCCCCAGGTCCACTAGCCATAGCCTCATCAGCACTAGTCTTCACCGCCCTCTCCCCAAACCAAACAGTCCTAGATCTAGGCGACGCCATTCGAAACGTCTTCAATTCCACCCTCCTATTAATCTTCACCATCTCCTTAGCCCTATGGGGTTTTTTGGTCAACAGAAGAAGAGCTTGGCGAACTGATGGGGGTACGGCTATTTTTGGGATGGGTGCGCTGGGTTTAGCGATGATTTCGACGGTGGGGAATTTTATCGCGATCAAGGAAGATGGGATCGATTGGTTGCAGCATTTACTTTGGGCGGCGGTTTTATGGCAGACTTGGTTGGGTTGGTGGTGGTGGGTTGGAAGTGGGATGGGGATCGGAGAGGTTGAAGTGGGTTTGGATTCATTTTTTGGATTCATTTTTTGAGGGGATATATTGATTGTTGCTGATACACGTTTTAGGATATGGTCGAACGTGCAGAAAAGAAAAAACGGAAACAAGCTAGAAGAGATCATAGGAAAAGAGTCACTGGAGGTGCTACCAATTCTAATCAACCGCTTTCAAGAGCTCGAGCGATCTCTTCAGCTAGTTTCGCTGAATTCGGTAACGCTTCTGCTAATGCCATGGCCGGATTCACCTCTGGTGTCGCAGGTATTTTACGAACTGGTTCAGAAAGTTTAACTAGACGTCGACCGGTTCGAAATAATTCAGCTAGGTTTGGTAGGAACGATGATGTTGAAGAAGGATTGGCTAGTAATAGTAACAGTGGTAACGCTGAACATATCCAACTTGAAGATCTAAGATCTGGTGCGATAAGCTCGCCAACTTCACCTAGACCAGATTCAGGATCCAACATCTCAGGCTCGATACCCAACAATCGACATGCTCAAGAAAATTCAAATGGCGATTCGAATCAAGTACCAACTGGGATCGGGACTTCGACAAATTCAGAAACTTCATCTACGTCTCGTACACCTTCGCTGCATGCTCCTAAAAGTGTTGGTTCTCTTTTAGCGTTTCCTACGACATGGTTACAGGTTTATTTACGTCGTTTGAGGAAAGCTCATGAAGACGCTGCCAAGAAACAGGCGATTGAACGAGCTGAATTGAGACAGAAGGTGTTTTCCGGTGACGGCGGTGATAATAACCATAAAAGTGGAAATGGGGTGGGTGTCAATGAAGGTGAAACCTCTAGAAAGAAACAGAAAGGGAAAGAGAAAATCAAACCTCAAAGACAGAGGGCGTTGAATGAAGCTGCGTTGGTTGAGGGTAACGGGAACGGATGGGGTCTAGGTAGTTTCGGGATTAGGGAACATCAAGAATCAGCTATGAGGATCCAAAGAGCGGATCAAGTTTTACGACAAGGTAGATTATTATCTGCTGTCACTGATATGACTGAAGATGAGGATGGGGTGACGCCGACAGCTGAACCTTCGGGGTCGAGATTGGCATCTGGACCTGGACCAGCAAATCCTAATCAAGGAGAGAACGACGAACAATGGGAGGATATCGATTCTGTCAGTTCTGGGAATAACGGATTTTTGGGTTGGGGAAGGAATAGAAATAAGGATAAAGGCAAGGAGAGGGGTAAGAAGGATGGGAATGAGGGAGGGAACGGGGAAAGAGGTTTACCTATCGTTTCGGGATCTGGGTGGTCTTGGTGGGGTCCATTACGGGATTGGAGGTTAGCTGATAGGACGACTTATTGAGGTCGAGAGTGTAGAACCAGTGTTGTATTATTGTAAATGCATTAAAACCTTGAGACACTAATCACATAAATCTTGTAATCCCTTTTCGATCTCCTGAGCAGCCATAGCTTTATCTTTCAAATCGTCAACATGGGTTTGAGGTTGATTTTCTCGGACTGCCTTTCTCCAATTTGCGAAAGCTTGATTGGAAGCTGCGGACGCTTCTTGCAATTGCTGTTTCTCTTGACTACGGGCAAGAGATTGATTGAGTTCAAATTTTCACTTCTACGAAACGGGTGTTGACACTCACTCTGTATACTCTTTCAGTGGGTTCTCTGGACCTGTCGTTGTTGTTTCTGTTTTCGACATGTTAGGTGATCAAGTCAACAAAGTAGTCAGTAGTTACTTCTGGTTAATGTCTGATCTCTGTCTCATTGACGTCACCCACGGCAGCATTCGGCCGTACCGAGGATACACATGCTCTCATTTTAGCTCGAAAGGAGTGACAATCTTTAGTCATCATTGCCTCGGGGTTATCTATACTTTCGACTCGTATCATGAAGTGCACAGTCGCAAGAATACCTCTGCATAGCTATATCTTCTGAGCTGAAAAGTTCTCTCGAGTCAATCTAGGATGAAAATGAATAATCAGAAGGTCGGGCGTATAAAAATAGTTTTTTTGCCGATCACTTGCCGAACCTTTTTTTTCTTAACTTACTTGTAACAGTAAAATTGGTGGCTTATGCAAAACGTTTGAGAGTCGTACATAAACATTAACTTGCTCTTTCAAATATAACCTATAGATCCACTCTTGACTCGTGCACTGAGTTAATTCCATTACACTTGGAGCTGCTTTCTAATCATTCCCTGACGTTTTTTGATTCCCATTCAATTATAATTTAGTCAATTACTTCGTGTGTACTCAATCAATCATCTTTTTGATCCGTTTTCTTTGGTACACAGATATTCATCAGATCAGGGCGTCTTGCAAATCACTACAACTTGTTGATTCATTCAATTCTCTGAAAAACACATCATACGATGTCAGGACATAACCCGCTACAACTTGGCAATCCATTAGGATCGACTGTTGATGTCAATACCACGAGTGGATCTACACACACTGATCCAACTCATCCAACACCCCCCGATCTCCATCACACAAGAACCGCTCCAACCACTACAACCCTATCACACCCAAACAGAGAGTCAGATTCACCAAACGAAGAATCAGATCTCGAATCTTCAACAGCGACGTTGGCTAACGATCATCATGGTCAAATCTCTTTACTCGCCGGTGGGAATCATGGTGAACCCTTACCAAACTCCAAAGGTCATTTAGGCGGTGAAAAAGATTTTCAAGCTTCGACGACGGGCGGGAAATCTGGTCATGAGATTGCAGAGCTGGCAGCTGGTGATTTGGGTCTACAAACTCATAAAGAAATCCACGATGACGAGGTTGTTAGTAAAAACATTCCGTTGTCGCAAGATACCGATCCGACTCATAAAATCGTTAGAACTCATTCGGGGACTGTGAACCATCGACAGATTTTGACTGGGAGTGGCGCTCAAACGGTCGATGCTTATGGTATGACACCTGTTTCGAGACAGATGAGTCAACCTCCTGCTGTTAGTCCTTGGGGTGGGGTTGCTCCTTCTGGACCGGATGCTGAAGCTGGTTTGAGAGCTGTTAGGAGTCATGAGGAAGAGGATGAGAGGGAGGCTGAAAGAGAGAAAGCTGGTCCTGATCCTTGGGCAGTTAAGTTTGAACCTGGAGAGAAGATCAATCCAAAGGTGGGTTACTTATATCGTTTTATCATCTGAGTCTGGCTGACTGGAATGAATTACATAGAACTGGTCAGAAGGTTATAGATGGTATCTAACTTCTTTATCTGGTTTATTGGTTCTCAATTCGACTTTCGCTTCTTCAGCTCCTTCAGGTATCGTTAGCAACATGATTGAATATTTCGAGATATCTCAAGAGGTCGCTATTTTGACTATATCATTGTTCGTCGCAGTGAGTTATTCCATCCAATCAAAAGTCTCTTCCAACATTCTCGAATTTTCCATTTCTTCATCTAACTCCCTCAACCAATTGAACGTCACTAATCAAAACGAACAGGGCTACTGCGTTGGACCATTACTTTGGGGCCCATTGAGCGGTAAATCAGTCGCTCTATTGTCCATAATGACCTTTTACTAACCACCCAAAAGAATCCTACGGCCGTAGACCGATTTTCATCATCGCTTTTATCGTCTATATGGGAATGCAAGTCGGCTGTGCGCTCTCCAAAAACACTGCTTCCATCCTCATCTTCAGATTCTTGGGTGGTACATTCGCTTCTAGTCCTTTGACCAATTCCGGTGCTGTTTTGGCAGATATTTGGGACGGAGATCATCGAGGTCAAGCAATGTCTTTATTCGCACTGGCGCCATTTGCTGGACCATCGATTGGACCTATTGTCGCTGGGTTCATTTCAGTTGCTGGTGTTGTGAGTTTTCCTCGTCATTGGATCGGCTGTGATCTTCACTGATTTAATTAGGACTGGCGATGGGTTTATTGGATTCTCACCATCTTCTCTGGTGTTTGTTTGGTTTTGATCTTCTTCACACTTCCTGAAACTTATGCTCCCAAATTACTCGTAATCAAGGCTAAGAAACTTAGAAAGGAAACTGGTCAGCAGGAATGGTATGCACCGCGTAAGTCAAACACATTCAGTGATCTGTTACGATTTTCGATGTTAATCCACGTGATAGTTGAGAGAACGGATCATTCATTGAAAGCTAGAGTTTATGATGTCCTCGCTAAGCCTTTCGTTATCCTTGGTAAGTCTTAAGCTCAACTCGTGATCTCGTAGCTCACCAACGCTACAAAGCTCTCGAACCAATGTTAATGGCAGTAACCTTATACATGTCATTCGTCTATGGACTAGTCTACCTCCTCTTCGAAGCCTACCCATTCGTCTTCGTAGTCAACCACGGTTTCAACACAGGAGAAGAAGGACTAGCCTTCCTAGGATTCTTCACAGGCGGTTTCATCTCAGTGATAGCGTTCTTAACCATCATCGAACCCCGTTATCAAAGATACGCGAAATCAGTCGCACCTGCCATGCCAGCCCCCGAGAAACGTTTGGAACTGTGTATCATCAGTGGTTGGGCTCTTTGTATTGCCATGTTCTGGTTTGGATGGACTAGTTATTCGAGTATCCATTGGATTAGTCCTGTCATGGCTGGTGGTTTGATTGGGGTTGGGGTTTTGGGAATGTTCGTTAGTTTGTAAGTGGTTCCAAGATTTTGTGGTTTTCAGTTTTGCTAACATGTAATAGATTCAACTACGTTATTGACGTATACCTTTGGTCAGCAGCTTCGGCACTCGCCGCTACCAGTAAGTCTAACAGCTCATTTATCAAACGTCGATATTCCAATGCTAATCGAAAATTCAGCTGTCAGCCGTTCAATCTTCGGAGCTGTCTTGTAAGTATCACGACTTTCTTAACTTGATCTCGTTCTAACCTTCATTTACAGCCCCCTCTTCGCCGTCCAGATGTACGAAGCTTTGGGTACTCAATGGGCATCATCACTTCTCGGTTTCGTCGCTCTCATCATGGCCCCAATCCCAATGATCTTGACAAAATATGGTCCAGCTCTTCGAGCGAGATCACGTTTCGTCGCTAATAAAAGTTAGACAACTTCATTCTTATCTTATATCTCTTGATCATTATCTTGATTTTAATATATTTAGTCATTCGATATCTACTTATTTCCTTATTTTATACTCATTTATAATCATATATAAAACAGACATTGAGATGAACATACTGTATCTGTAATTCTAAAAATTTGCCACTGAAAATAAATTTTGCCACTTGCATGTCGTCGAGGTAATCCTTATTGTTGATTCAACCATCAAACTTCTCAATCTACATTATTCATATCGTAAAGAATTCAACATCATGCCTCGTCAATCAAGTATCGACGAAGACGACCTGGACGAACTGATCTCAGACGCAGATCCAGATTTTGTAACATCAGCATCACGCGCAGCAGCTTCCAACTCACTAGCCAGACCATCAGTATCCCGTTCACGCACGGATCAATCAACTTCAAATCCAACTCACCATCGTAACCACTCACACCATCCACGTCCCACTTCAACAGCTACACCACCTTCTGGCTCTGTATCAGCTGGACTTGGAATATCAAGTCGAACAATGTCAAGGGACGAACATCAAGCTGTACTTGATCGACTCGCTCGTGAACCAGGAGTTTCGAGGGGTGAAATGAATAGAATGAGTGATAGACAACTCAGTGTTATCACTGCGAATTCAAGAAGTTTTTTTGAGCAACATACCGCTCCTGGTGATGCCGGAGGCTCAAGATCAGTTGATGGTTACCGTAACAATCCTGTTCACGACGAGAGTGATGACGATGATGATTTTTCAATTTTATCTCAGAATATCAGACGAAGGGTTAGTCCTGTTAGAAGAGTTGGACCTGGTGGTGCTAGGGTTATTCGTGATAACAATGAGTTCCAAGCTGAACTCGAAGGTATGTTATGGATACTTTTGACGCTCGATCAAAACTGACGGTTCCTTCCTTCCAAAGGGCTAGATCAAAGATTAGCTAGAACGAGAGAATTCCTTCGTTCAAATCGACGTCAACGTACTCCCGGACCAGCGACTGTACCAGCACCAACGCCAACCACAGAGAACGTAGACGCACCAGAAAGAGAAAGGATTGGACTAGGTGGTGCAGTTTATCAAAGAGGTTTAAGACGAATCAATTTCGCACCAGATCGTAACGCTACCGCCGGTCTTGTTCATCGTACATTCGAAATACCTGAACCTACTGCACTCAATGATCGTCGACGATTCCACCCGTTCAGACCCGCTTACAACGATGACGAGGATTCTGACGACGGTGGTGAATTCTTACCTGAGCATGGTGCTTTTATACAACAAATCATGGGTAGACTTGGACGAAGAGCAAGAAACAGAGCTGAATTGATGTTACCTCAGATTTATCCTGCACACTTGATGGGTGTACCTGTACCAGTTGGTGGTTTTGCTGGCCTTGGCGGGTTTGGTTTACCAGGTCATGCAGGTGGTACGAGAGCCAATATACCTGATATACTATCAAAAGTCGAAATTCCAATTTATCAAAATTCGAATCCAACCAATAACGATTCGATGAATTTCACGCATGATTTCGATATGGAATCGGTTCTGAATAAACGATTGATTCAAGAACCGATAGTCGTAGATGATGATGGTACGGTGATCAAGAAACGAAAACGTCAATCGAAAGGGAAAGAGAATATGAACTCGAAACAGAATCTACCGTACATGGTTTGCTGTATTTGTTCGAATCCATTACTCATCTCCTCGGCTTATCGATCTTCAGAAGATAGAGTCTGGTCATTGAGATGTGGTCATCTGATCGATCAAAAATGTTTGCAAAAGCTATCAACACCCACCGAAACTCAACTCCAGTTATTAGATTTAGAAGTCTTGGACGATACAACATCGAGTTTATCTAGATCGAAACTGAAATCGAAAACTAGAGGTAGGAAAACTAGACAGCAACCACCTAAACCTGTTGAATTCGAATATTGTTGTTCAGTGGTTGGTTGTGGATTGAAACATTTTAGTGTTAGGGATGAGGACAATGATGAATGGATTCAGAAAGATGGTCAAGGAGCTTTAGCTGTTTACGCTTAGATTCAATGTGAACTCTGTTTTAGTATGGTTGTTTTATTTCCTACCCCCTTTCAAATGACATTGTTCATTTTTCCTGTTTGTAGATGTGGATTTGTTTTATTGATCAGTTGGGGTTTGTGACATTTCAACTCTTCCACTTTCACTTTCATTCTGTACATTACGATTTAATGAGATATGTTAATGAAATTCTTCGTTTGGCTGAACTGAACAATTGCGTAGTAATTTACAATCTGGTGAAAAGTGAACGAGAGAAAAGATTGCATCTAAACTATGAACAAGATAATCTAATTTGATACATTATAAAAATAAAGCTTTTGTTTTTGGGCGTGAAATGTCCGAATCAATCGTGTCTATATTCATTCCGTTTCTGACTTCTGACTTCAAACTTTGACTTGAAACTTTAGTAGTTGCCGAACCATCTCTTTTTGATGGCTGGTTCACCACGAGTTACTTTTGGTGAGTAGGTGGTTCCGTTGACTGTGATGTTGAAACCAAATGTTGAGTTTACGGCTGATTCGTAGATGGTGGATGGTAATGTACCGTCTAGGAGTATGTCAATTACAGTTCGTAAAGAGGAAAGTAGGTTTTAACTTACTGGTTGAAACAGTCAACTTGGTGTTGTTACATGTACCACCAATGAATTTGTTAACGGTTGTAGTGTTTGAGATTGAGATGTTTCCGACACCAGGGTATTGCTCGGCGATGAGATCGAAAGCGGCGAAGATACAATCGTTACAGATAGCTGTTGGAGGGATAGCTTCAAGTTTCTTGAGTACAGTTGAGTTACCACCGATACTACTCAAGATGGTGTTCTCGAGATATGGAACGGTAAGGTTAGCACCGAGATAAGTTGATAACTCCGTTAACAAAGATGTAGCACAGAAAGTACCGTTGGTTTGGTTGTAGGATGTACTGTTTGATGGTGTGATGGTTACGTTGGTTGAATTACTGACGAATGGTTGACTGGTTTTCAAACACATTACTTCTCTGGCTAAGGGGTAACCGTTGACGATGGTTGTTACTGTTTTATTTGAAACGCCGAAGGAAGTGAGATCGGTTGCACAACCTGTTAAGATTTGTTGGGTTGCGTTGGTGAGGGTTGCGTTTGAACATGGAGCGCTGGAACAGATTGTTGTGAGATATGAATCGATGGGGGTGATTAATGATCCGTTAGTTAGGAATGCTAGATTACGTCAGTTACTTATAATTTGAACAGTGTATTGATCTAAACTTACCGGATACCAGGGATGGGACATGAAGACATGATCCAACTGCTGATGTATTCGATGCAAGTGAAACAACGACATTTTGACAACTTGGGGTAAGACTGTATAAATCGTTAACATCTGATCTAGAATGCATTAAACTCTCACTCACTATCCAAGTAATGAAGTTGCAACTGCAGCAGGTGAGATTTGTGCAACTGACGAAGAAGCAGCTAAAGCAGTGACGATGATTGATTTAGTTGAGAAACGCATATTTGGATAATGATAAAGTGGATTTCGATGATATTATTTAAAAGTGAAGAATATGAAAGGAATGAAAGCGGCGAACAAAGAAATTTCTTATATACTTGTACGTTTACTTGGAGAATTTTCTTCGGTAGAGACTAGACACTAGATACTCTTACTCGATTACGTATTCGAGTTTACTACGCAGCTCCCCCTCCCCCTCCCTCCCCGTTCTTGAAAATAACCTTGGCTCCCTAAGTCGGGCAGGGAAGCGAGAACCAAGTAAGGTCTACTTAACGTTCATCTCGACGTCACGAATGCTGTCTGGTTACCCTTTCTCTGGATCTTGAGTCCTGCTTCTCAGGTCTCGCTCCACCATCTCTCGCACAGCTTAATGATTCGACGATCTTCGAGGCACCAATGACCTCAATACAAGGAATGACGACGATGCCACATTTTTGCCACTTTAAATAATGTAATGCCGCAATTCTCCGTGTGATTTTTCCGAAAGGTATGGCAAGGTCACAAAGACAGTGGCAAATGTGTGGTGCCCCATACAGTGAATATCACTTGACTTGGTTCTGAGAGAGTTGTACTGGTTCATAATTACAATCACAACCACAACCACAACTAGACAATGTTTTGCTTACCCTCCTCAAGAGAAGGAAAGGGGATATCCTTACCAAACACAGATGATGAAGTTGCTCAAGATGTCAACTGGGAGAAGATCTCCTTTGATTCAACGACCACAACTCTACCCATTCCAGAGGAAGAGATGCAGAACAGGTTACGTGATTTGAGAAACGAGATTCAAGATGCTAAAGTCGATTGGTAGTAGGTCACGTCACCTGTCTCATCGTAGACCCAATACTAATATCTTATCCCACTAGCGTCGTCCCCAGTGAAGACGAACATCAATCAGAGGAAGTTGGTAATTCCGAAAAACGACGAGAATGGATATCTGGGTAAGCCGTGTTATCAGCTTGTTCGACCAGGTTTAACCTCCCATAGATTCACAGGTTCAGCAGGTACTGCGCTGATACCCGCTTCATCCGATATCAAAGCCCTCTTATTCGTCGATTCAAGATATTACATTCAGGCAGATCGTCAAATCCCAAAGGAAGGTTGGGAGGTTCGTCGAATCGGTAGTTCAGGCGGAGGAGGTGGAAGTGATGTTATACAGGGTTGGGTCGATTGGGTAGTCTCTGGTCTCCAAGAAGGGGCGAGGGTCGGCATTGATCCCCGATTACTTTCTTTGCGTTAGTTGTTTAAATACTTCAGTTCTGTTTTGCTGACGTTGAATCAGGTCTCGCCTCTTCCATCCAATCTCGTCTTTCTACATCCGACTCATCAACCAAACTCATCCCATTAACCTCAAATCTAGTCGATAAAATCCATGAAACCCAACCCCGATCTCTCGGTCCAATCTTTCCCCATCCAATTCAATTTTGCGGCGAAGAATCTTCTTCCAAAATATCAAGAATCAGGACTCTCCTTTCGAATCGATTATCCTCGACGGCGTTTTCGACCAAAACAGAATCAAACAATTGGGTATACGTTTTACCTACTTTACCCTCCATCGCTTGGTTACTCAACATCAGATGTCCTAGTGATGTACCATTCTGTCCTGTGGCTTATGCTTATCTAGTACTCACCTCCACGAGATGTGTTGTTTTTGTTGACAAAAGGAAATTGACCGATGAAAATCTGTTGAAGAATTGGGAAAAGGATGGTGTCGAAGTTAGGGATTATGGCGTCGATAAAGTTGGTGAATTCGTGAAAGAAATCATTGATGGTTCGGAGTCCGAAGGCAAGAAGAAAATTAGACTTTGTGGTCCGAGGGAGTGTAGTTGGGCAATGGGAGAGGCGTGTCTTCCTGTAAGTCATCCTCAAATATCAAATACAATACACCTAAACCTTCTACAGACGAAATTGGAGATCATCCCTTGTCCAGTGGATATAACGAAGGCAGTCAAAAATCCAGTCGAGCAGCAAGGTTTCAGAAACGCCTATCTGAGGGATGGAAGAGCAATGGTGAGCTCACAATTCACTGCTCCAGAGATATGAGCTCACGATGTAATACCACAGGTGAGATGGATGTACTGGCTTGAGCAAAAAATCTTGAAAGAAGAAAGAAGAGTTGGGGAATGGGCTGCAGCTCAAGGTTTGACTGGGTTCAGGAAACGAGAGGAGTACTTTGCGTGAGTCTTATGAAGTGACAAATTAGCTGATGATTTTAGCGGACTTGCCTATGACGATATATCAGCTTCTGGACCTAATGCAGCTTTACCGCATTATATACCTGCTCGAGGAGCGGAAGCTTTGATAGATATCGACGCACCGTATGTGATGTAAGTTTTGAGTCGATCATTTTTCTTGACCGAAGGCTTACGTTCTGATGACAGCGATTCCGGTGCACAATTTCAAGGTAATCTTTACGTCCATTAGCTAGACTGATCGTTGACTGTTTGATCAGATGCTACAATCGATACCACCAGGACACTCTATCTCGGGAAATCACCTTCTCCAGAGATCAAACGAGCCTATACAAGAGTCTTACAAGGCCACATGGCCGTTTCAACCAGTATCTTCCCTCGGGGGATTCCATCGGATCATCTGATCATGTTAGCTAAAGATCCGTTATACAGGTGAGCTTGATATCACCTTTTCATATGTCGTAAAAGCTGACTGAACGTTTTAGGGACGGATTAGATTTCGGACATGGAATCGGTCACGGAATTGGATCATATCTAGCAGTTCATGAATGTAGGTAAACTTTTTTTTCGGTGCTTTATTCCCGATTGACGAAAACAGACCCATCACCGTTCCCACATGACGCCTCGTTCGAACCTGGACATATCACTTCGATTGAACCTGGGTTCTATAAAGAAGGTGAATTCGGAATAAGAATCGAAAGTGTAATTTTATGTAAGAAAGTTGAGGTGAGTTGAGTACGGGTTTACAGGTAAAGAAGATGTCAGTTGACGAATGTTTTAGACGGAGAATGAATTCGGTGGACATAGATGGCTAGGTTGGGAACGTATTACTCAAGTAAGTCATATTATGATATCCCATATAGTGATTTAACTTCGGCATAGGTCCCAATCCAAACCTCTCTGGTTGATTATTCGTTATTATCCAAACCAGAAATCAAATGGTTGAATGATCATAACACCTCAGTTCAGGATAATCTGTTACCTCTCCTTGAAGATGAGAGTGATGTCGAAGTCGTCAAATGGTTGAAGAATTATTGTAAACCTCATAGGATTTGGCCATGGAGTTGAGTTGTGACTGGTTGAAGATGATTTCCATAGGACGCGATAAGAAAAGACCTATTTGTGTATTATGTTTATCGTTCATGTGATGCAACGATGTCTCATGTTAGGTGTCAGGCTTTAGAGTCGAATTGCATTTCAAGTTTTACATCGATCTATCAATTACCCTAATGGCAAAAACTATAGAAAATAAGCAAAAAAGAGATCATCTACTGTAAGAGTAAAAGAATCAAACTAATAAAACCCCCGATTAAAAAAAGAACAGGATAACAAAGAATTAGGGATAGGAGAGAATCTACAACAAAGAATTAACATGAACAAAGGAATAATCCAAAAATTGATCACCAACACCCAACTATCCACTAATCATCACTTCTAGATCTTTTCGATCTTTGTCTGTCCTCATCGTCACCCATCAATAATCCACCGTTAGCAGCGGCAGCAGCAGCCTTTGCTGCATCCTCTTCACGACGTCTTTTAGATTGACTTCCAGAAGGAGCAACTCCCGTTAACAATTTCTCAGCGTCCTGAGAAGTGAAATTGATAAACGTCGTTTCACCCCATGAGAAACCACCACCGCCTGCGTTTTTAGGTTGTCTCTTCGAAGATGGTGAGCGGTTTTTGGTTGGGGTGACTTTTGGTGTGGAAGTTGATGGACCGACGTTTGATTGGACTCTTCTCATCCCACCTTTGGGGGAGGGTAGATTCGCTATCGGTCTTTGTTGGTAGCCAATTGATTGGTAAGATGGACCTGGGACTGGTACCATTATTGTCTGTGGATGAGGTGGTGGATGAACTCTGTGAATTATATGGGGTGTGTTATTCGTTGGATGATAGTATTGAGGTGGTGGATGAACTGTGACCAATGGCGTCGAAGTCAAGATTGGCATTGAACCAGTTTGTGAAGAAGGTCCTTCCCAGCCCATAATAGTTTGTTGCGGTTGTCGGACTTGTTGAACAGCGACGTTATTGTTCTTCATAGTATGATTGGGTTGCATAACTGAAGCCTCTGCCATTCCAACACGACATTGAGCTGCTTGACGACGTAACTCCTGTCTTTCAGCTTCATCACGAGCTTCTTCCATTTGAACAACTGCTTGAGCTCTTGCTAAATGGGCTGGTAGATTCGACGAATTTGGCAAAGAAGATGGATTGATCGTGGCGGATTTCCTACGGTTCTGCGAAATAGGTTGCGTACCAGTTCGAGTCATTGGTAAAGGTTGTGTTCCAGCTCTACCCATTGGAATCGGTTGACTTGTCATTACCCCTAAACCAAAATTCGTTTGATGGGAAGGATAAGTGGCAGATTGAGGTGTCAATGGTAGATTACTTGGAGGAACGTAGGTGTTGTATCCAACTGGAGGATTTATTTGAATTGTTAACTGTTGTTGAGATCCTCGATTGGTTGACGAAGGGGTCAAAGGCATCGCACGGGGGTAGTGAGATGGTCCCATCGAGTAAGCAGGGGCGGGTTGAGATGTATACAAAGGTTGAGGAGCTGGTGGTCCGACTGGGACAGCTTGGGGCGTATAGGCAAAGAGATCACGGGGTTGAACTGGAGCGTTAACGTTAACGTTACGTGGATGGTTGATGCCATCGGAGGAAACACTCCTACATCATTGTCAGTGATATTTGATTAAAGAAAACACCTAAAACTTACCTTCGAGACATGACACCACCCATTGGAACGCTCAACATTTGTCCGGATCCTTCGCTCCCATTCAGACCAGGAGCTGATAAAGGTCTTTGTTCATCATCAACAGTGTTGTTACCCATGACTGCCATAGGATCGATAGTGAAGATGGCTGAGGAAGCAGCAACGTCGAAATCGAAATTATTCGATACGTTAACGTCCTGCGTTAATGACGTTTCGGGCAGCCAAGAATAAGTTGAAGTTTGTGGAACATCTGTCGGTAAAGTTATGTCGATGGCGGGCATTGTTTGCCAATCAGATGATCCCACTGTTGTGTTCAGGGTGACATCAAGCGGTGCGACATCTGTGTTGTCGTTTTCGAAAGCGGAAAAGATCGTTGTATCAGATGGGATATCGCCCAAACCACGATCTCCAAAAACCCAATCCAAGTCATCAGCAAGTGTGTCTGCTGATAGATCATAGATTTGTTGTTGAAGAACATCGGCTGCAGTTTCAGTACCATCAAACCATTGATTTGGTGTTATAACACTTTCCTCCTCTTTGAGAGCTGGCATCGATGCTCTAGCAAGGACAGCTTTTGGGTGTCTAGCAGATACTAAAGTTGGATTCGATGAGACTCTATGAGGAGTGGGTGTAGGTGGTGTGAAAGATGAAGAGCCGAGAGTCGTTGAAGCAGCGTCGTCCCAGGAGAAACCGACTGACTGGGATGAAGATGGGAGATAGAATTCACTTCCAGTAGCGAAGGAGGAGAATGAGTCGCAAGATGATTTGGTTGTTAGAGATGGAGTCGTAGGTGATTCCCACTCTGATGAAGTCGAACCTCTTAAAGCAAACGTAGTTTGACTGTCACTACATCCAAGAATCTTGGTCGATGGTGTATGAAAAATTCCAATCTCAGCTGGTGTTGTTGGTTCAAAGGCTGAATTCACGATTTGGAAAGGGTCAGAAGGTGAGGGTGAAGAAGTGTAATCTGACGAAGGATTCGAATGCAATTTCTTGTTATCCTTCAAATCGAAAGCGTCCCAAACTGGTGACAGAGTATCTAGCGAATCGAAAGGTGAACTTGATAAACCAGCTAACGAAGAGAAAGAAAGGAAAGATGAAGGTTCGTCAATCTGACTTGGATCGAATAGGTAGGATGATTCAAATATCGATTCCATGTTGAACGAGCTTTGATAGGATAGAGTGGTAGGTAGGTATCACTGATTAGGAGGCAGGATTTGTAGGAGGTGTGGTATGTCGGTCCGGCGACGATATTGGACTGGCTTGCAGTTTCTAGCCAAAAAAGAAGACTTGCTTCTGATTCTGATAAAAGTGAGCCTTTAGAGCAGGGCTGAGCGTGTAAGTTGTTGTTAACGTAGTTGTAGATTTATAGTTGAATTTTCGAGAATACCAGAGTAGGCACAGCCAGACAATGGGGAGGATTTTATAGGTGAAAAGAGAGGATAGGAGAAGACGTCAGATTAGTGACGATTAAAAAAATGTAGATGTAACGGTGACGAAGATGAAAGATAGATACCTACAATTTAATAGCTTGATAGTCTTTTGTCTCAGCCCAATCGATCTACGTTGCCATCCAGTGGCCAAGGGAATGAATGATAATTTTTTATCTCCTTGTAATTTTTCCTTTGATTCGGATCAACCTAGGGAAATTTGACGGTAAGGCGTTTGGCTGGCGGTATGAGTTTAAGACTGAAATCTTTAAACCTTACCTTTGAGAGGAGAGAGAATAGATTGTTTCCCTCTAGAGTGAACCGTACGACCAGCGTAGGATGAGAGGATGAATGACGAAGAAGAAAGAGAAGAAGAAAAGAGAAATGATCGATTGGATGGTGTTGTTGTTGTTGTGCCTGAAGGTGGCGAGGAATTAACATAATCCATAAGATGGTCATTTAACAACAGATAAAACCACTCAACTCACCTCGTACGCCCAACCTATTCTCTAACCAAGATAACAATGGCTTAAGCCAAATGATATATATCCCACCGAATGGCTGAACCGATATTGAAAACCTAGGGTGAAAATGTAGGTCGGAAGATGGCTGGTTCGGTGACGTCTCGTTATCTTCAAGTTCACTTCTAAACCTTTCAATTCTTGAATTGATATAAATTACAAGTGAATTGGAATCAACTAGGATTCTGGACTATCAAAAGAAGAATGGTAAAAGACTAGGTTAGACTATCGTTCAACCTCTATATATCTATCAACTGAATTGTATGATCGAACGTTATAAACTGTTTTCGGTAAAACCTTTGTCGAACGGATGGGAGAGTGTATCGGGATGTGTGTAATACAATTGTATTTTTGAGCTTCAAGCGTGGTAAGATGTGTTGTTAGACCGACTTGATCCGCTATAAAGGATGATTGAGTGTATGTAAATTAGAATCGTTTGTCCTACGTGGACCAAAAGGTATCCTTTATAACCAGAAAGACGCTACTCGAGCTATCCTATCGATGACGACCGTGAATTTGACAACTTGGAACTATAGTAGTGTGGTTCTAAAAAAGAAGGAAAGCGAGTTAAGTGGATTGTGAATATATCAAGTTATAGTTATAAAACCAAGACCGGGGGATGTTATACCAAGGTCTTGGATATTTGACCTTGTACCAAGAAAACGAAAACCAAGATAAACCGCAGGATTTGTCAACAAATAAACAGGACAAAGGAACTTAACGGAGCATCATACAGGTAAAATGTTATAAAACAAGCCGAACCAGATTACTCAATACAAATTAAAGTCAAAATTTCGTAGACCCGTTTGCTAAGTATCGCAGACTTTCCACTCACTACGCCGTAGCTAGTTTGCAGTAGACCCTCCAAAAGCCAAAGGTTTATCAAAAAGAAACTAACTTTACGAGAAAACCTTACGAGAACAGGGTAGAATAGATTAGTTGAATACCGAAATACAATATGAATTTTATCATTTTCTCGATCCAACTGAATACTAACTGTAGTTCTTCCAGGGATCGCTTGCTATCTTTCTTTGTTGTCTTTGAAAACTTCCGGACAGACGTAACCGCGACATTTATTCTTGTTGAGATACCTACAAAGCACGAAGGACCAGAGAGTTTCTTTGTATTAACCAAACCCTTGACGCCAGTTTCTGAAACAACTCGCAATAAAATCCCTTAGATGAAGTACATTGCAGTGTAAATTCATAGAACGTGATCATCAGATGATAAATGTCTCATCATCACGGAGATGAACCTTGAGAATTCCATGGACCATGGATAACAATGGCACGACTCTAGTCTGGACCTCACCATCATCCGAAGACCGAAAGACGTGGCGTCATTCTGTTATCATTGTTTGATTGTTATCTATTGATAGTAATACTGATTACTATTGTTCAATAAAGTAATCGGGTGGCAATCAAGCCAGCGCCAAATCGCCAAAACAATAGTTCAATACTGCAATAGCTCAATGGATTGATAGATGAATTAGCGAAAAGAAGTCTGGACTTTTAGCACGATCAGAAGTAGTTACAGCAGACACTAATGAATATCGTTCTGAGAAACATCATACTTAATGAGTTCATTAAAGAAACAAAAACGACTCCATCATAGTTACATAGACATGAGGATCTAGGTACTGGTATGGCTACAAGATCTTCAGGTTCCCCCTTATCAGGTCGTAAACAAGATCCTCGAAAAAAATCATAAAGTCAAAAAAGATAAAAAAGAAAAATAAACTTCATACTTTTGCACAGTTGTATTCTTCTCATACCCTTAGAAGAAAATAAATGAAACAAAGGTCTCACTTGGAACGTAACTAATTTAAAAGAACGAGTGTAAACCTTGTTACACCTTCACCGTTCACCGCCACGCCACATTCAAATCCGATGAGTTATTACCTGATCCGGCGATTCTTCTCATCCACTGTCTCACCTTTATTTGCTATGTATCTACTAAGCTTTAGATGTTATGCTAGAACTTGGTATAACCTTGTTAACGATAAAGTTCAAACTTCAAAGTTCAGAAATTTAGTACGATGTGAACAAGGGCCCTGATCATCGGTGGTTTTGAGCTAATCACCTCTCACTGATCTAAGATCCAAAGTGGCACCAGTCTCTACTTGTACAGATGTTCAGTCAAACCTTCAATCCTCCCCATGACCACATACATAGTGGAGGGTGCGAATACAAGAGATCGCGATCGAAATCTGAAACCTTTCTGTCAGTATTCGTTGCTCCTCACCCAAGAATACAGCAGGATAAACCATCCCGAGTTGATGAATGACGGACCCAACGAGTACCGTGTCGTCGAGTTGATCATCTTTCTCTGCATCATCCCTTGCAGTAAATCGTACCTTCACCTTCTAAATAGCATTAAAAGATTGGCTCGCGAGCCACCAAGTTCATTGCACCAAGTTCACCGTAAAAGATTTAAAATGCATAACCCAAGAACAATCCCAAGGAAACGCACACAAAATCCATGAAAAAAAAACTAATCCATACTCTTCTATACGAGTATACCGTTTCATCCAAACACCCCATTTATTTCTCTCGGTCATTATAAAAAACTTAAACCAGAAACCTCCCGTCTAGAACTAAACAACAAATCGTCAATTAATGGTCCAATTGCCTCGATTGCGAAAACGTTGACTGACCTTGGACAGATCTCTACCAAAGACTCCACGTTTGATCCAATCCAACATAAGTAAGAATCTAGTTCTCATTGAAGTTTGTTCGGACCAATAGATTCTGTTTTCATATCAGTCTTCGTTCCAAATGACCCAAGCAATAGAATCAAAACATACGATCTCCAAGCGTACATGGCAATCAAACCACCAGCCAACGAATAACCTTCATAATCGAAAACGGCCCTTTATTCATTATCAGCAACGATTTGTTAAGAAAAAAAAATCATGGGTGACATACGAATTACCGATATAAGCCAAACTACCTAGATGGAAGTAATTGAATGGTTCGTAATAAAGCTCATCGTCTAAATCTGGTACTTCGTTATCACGTAACACAGAAGCTTGTTTCGCTAATTTCGTCAACATTCCACCGAGATATTTTCCTTGTTGAGCTGCAACTTGTGCAGTCTATTGTTTTTTTTCAAGAGTTAGTTCACAAGGGGGATACAGATTTGAGTTACTTACAGCAGGCAGAGAAGTGACTTTTTGACTGAGTGTTTGAAGGGCCCTGGCGACGTCGTTAAGTGAAAGTTCATTATCGTGATCTGAATCGTATTCGTCAAAGATATCTCGGCTGTGGTCGAATCCGAGTTAGCGGGGTTCAAAGAATAAATGAATGATACGTACACTTTGTCAAAGTATTTCGAAGCGAGTGGATATTTCTTCTTGATATAGGTGGACATAGCTAACCATTCGTCGTAATCCCTGCAAGTCCTCAGTTTAATTCCGAAAACAACATCGACCGACCACTCACAATCGATCATCCTTGTTGACATCAAATTTCTCCCATAAACCCATAAGATCATTAACCAGATTAGTGTGAACCTGCGAAAGAAAATCGTGAGATAACTTTCGAGAATAGAAAAAGGTACCTAGACTTACTGTAGCAGCGTCACCGACAGCATAAACGGTTCCAGTTGGAGCACCAGCGACACGAAGGTAACTATCGACTTCAACGGCCTTTGAATGATATTGATTAGGAAGAACTTCAACGAGTCTCTTGGTGAAAGGGTTCATCGCTATATTTCCATGAGTATAAGCGTGATCCCAAACCCAATTCCAACGAGATAGAACATACCAATTCCAGTACTCCACAAAACGAATCCGGCAGGTATCTCGACGATCTCAGGTTTCGAATCCTTATCCGCTGGATTCTTCAATGATAGAATGACTTTATCTGGGGTGACTTCTTGAACCCTACAATGCAAAAGAAATCAGTCAACTGGGCCACGAAAAGTCGTTGGATGACATACCGAGCGTTAACGAAAACGTTGATATCACTTCTAGCGAATTTCTTTTCAGCGTACTGAGAGATCTTTTCAGCGTAGGTGTTGAGAATGTGATCACGACTTTGGACTACGTGGACTGAAACTTCGTTTTTGAGGATTTTGGGATACTGACATGAAAAATTGTAAGAAAAGAGGTGACAAATTCAGTGGAATATGGGACATACGTAATTAAGAACATCTTCTGCCATCATGTCAGCTAGTTCAGCAGCGAATTCGACACCGGTTGGACCACCTCCACAGACGACGAATGAGAGGAGTCGTTTACGTTCTTCAGGGGATGTTGTTGGTATAGAGGCGAGTTCGAGGTTGGCTAGAGGGAGAGTTAGATTTGGTGCGTTTTGATATCGACCTACTCATAATTCTTCTTCTGATAGCTTGAGCATCAGGAATCGTTTTAAGTTGGAAACAGTTTTCTAAACCTTTAACACCGTGATCGTTAGACGTTGAACCGACAGCAATAATGAGTTTATCATCTACCATTTGACGAGTCAGTGTTGCTTCATTCAAACAAGTCAAGAGACATACAAGGAACATAAGCTCTCATGGTTCCAGTACCTTGATCACTTGGAACTTCAACTTCAACATATCTCTCACTCATGTCTAAATCAACAGCTGAACCCATGAGATAATGACCTCTAACTCTAGCGATAAGTTTACGTAGTGGTTCGACTAAACTTCTAGCTTCGACTGTACCCACACAAGCGGATGGTAACAAGGGTGTGAAAGCGAAATACGTTTGAGGTGAAATGAGCGTAACGTTATAAGCGTCCGATGGCAATGATTGTAAAAGAGATACCGCCTAGAATAAATCTATCAACAATGAATTCATCCAGGAAAGTGAGATTACCTACCCCCCATCCACCACCGACAATAACCAATCTAGGTTTCCCCTTCATAGCCCTCTTCTCATCATCTTCCTCACTATCCAAATCAACCTCTAAAATCGGTAAATTCTTCTTACCCCCTAATCTAGGATGTAAACTCAGAGGATTACATGGAACCCGATCGATATGTTTCTCGCTATAAGTGAAAGCGTCATGTACAAGTATAACACCTAAGATCACCGTGATACCTAACACTGAAGAGATGACTAATCGAGTACAGAAAGCTGTTACCGGGAACCGAGAGGAGAATTTAGCTGGTGGGAATTGATAGTTCAAAAACGATGGTTTGGTGATACTTCTTTTCTGGATTGCGGAGGGTGGAAGGGTGGAAGTTGGAGATGGTCTAGCGTTGGGTTTGAAGAATTTCGGTGAGAGAGTTGGAGTTGGTTTGGTCGATAGGGATCTGACGGATTGTAATTGTGTGGTTCTGAGAGAGAGGATGAATTTGGATTGAAGGGATTTGGAGGCTGAGAACGTTGTGAATCCGATCGGTTTTGGAATCATGGTGAGTGACTGGTTTGTACTAGTCAATGAAGGAGGGAAGAGAGGGAGGGGGTGGGTATCCCTTCTATCACTAAACTAGATGAAGATGGACGTTGAGGTGATATGGATGCTCTGTAAATAAGTTAAAAATACACTTTGTACACTTCTTTTTTTCAGCATGAGGTAGGTACCCTGGGTGAGAGACGTCATTGTGGAATCATCGTAGCGTGGCGGACGGATTTAACATCTCATCACTGCCGATTTTTAAGCGATAACCATGGTAAACATAAAGACGACGACGACGTCAATGAAGTGTAAACACGACCAATGGAGTAACGAGCCAACACAACCACAAGTATAACTTAAACTAACATCACAATGCATTCATATCCATAAACAAGCCTCAAGCACCCATCTCAACTCTCTCATACCCCTTCCCCCTCCCACCTTTCCCACTTCTCCATCTCTTAACCTTTTCTTTGCCCCCACCATAAAAGTAAACTCCAGCTCCAACAGGTCCAACAACGAAAAACAAAAGTAACAAAAATAATTTAAAAGGTGATGAAATGGTTGAATAATCTTCATTTGAATTTGAACTGTTTTTAGTGGAATCGATTTCGTCATCGTCTTCATCGTAAACTGGAATAACTTTTGAACCGCCTTCGTCGTCTTCGTCATCCTAAAAAAAAGGGAGGGGAATCTGTCTCAGAATAATGTATGGTTTATGGGCTCGTACTGTGGCGTACCACATTAGAGCTCAACACGAAGAGGTACCTGATTGCCCTCTTCATCAGTCTCTGTCTCGACGGGAAGCTGTAGTGGGTGGTATGAGCTGGATTCATCTCGGCTAAAAACTGTATAGCTCACCTCTCCTGATGCAACAATGGTAACAGGTTCCTTTGGTTTATCTCCTCTGCCCATAGGGACGTTCTCCATGGCGTAAACAATGTCCATACCTTCAATAACATGTCCAAAGACGACCTAAACGTCAACTAAAATTCTAGGTAATATACTTACATGTTTACCATCGAGCCAAGCGGTTTTGATAGTACAGATGAAGAATTGGGATCCGTTAGTATCACGTCCAGCGTTAGCCATAGCTACAGAGGTCAGGTTGGATATATATCCTGGACGTACAAAGAACACCAGGTCCAGTGTGACGAAGTTTAAAGTTTTCATCGGCAAACTGTTAACATTGAATCAACATCGTATCTAAGGCATTTCAAAATTAACATCTCCAAACTCACCTTGTTACCGTAAATGGATTTACCACCGGTCCCATCACCGTTAGTGAAATCACCACCTTGAGCCCTAAAAGTGGTGTTAAACGACCATCCCGTTTGGTTTAAATAAACCACCTACATGAAACTCTTGATGATTCTGTGGAAGGAAGAACCTTGATAACCGAAACCTAATTCTTGACCATCTTCAGTTTTACCGGTACACAACGCTCTAAAGTTTTCGACTGTTTTGGGAACAGTTCTGAGGGGGTGTGGGTCAGCTAGCTCTCTATCAAGCAAATATGTTAGCTAACTCACTTTCCGTATAGACCCATTACGATTCTACCCATTGGTTTACCGCCATGTTCGATATCGAAGTAGACCTGTAAGGTTGGGGTATGAGCGGTTGATTGGGAAGAGGAGGTGGTATAGGATTAACTGACTTACCTTGTTAGTTATGATTGGACCTTTTGAAGCGTTAGCTGATTGAATGAACAGCAGTAAGGCTACGAAGATAGCTGTGAGGATAGGTAGAATAGATAATCGTGTCATTGTGAGTGTTGGGGGTGGTGGTGGTGGTGGTGGTGGTGGTGGGTGGTAGATGGTGGTCAAGAAGAGGTAGATACAGTGAACGTGCAAGTGACTATCGGGTATATCAAATGGCCGACATGTGGCACCTATATAAAGTGGAGGTCAACGCGACGCGCTGTAAAATCAATTCTCATCTCAACCACCACAACCACCTGCACCAAAGCAAGAGCAAAAATGGACAACCCAGACCCAATCCTAAATTTCTTCACCACCAAAGAATCCCAAAACCCCGAAATACTCTATCAAACCCTAAACCCCAATCTAACCTCCAAATCAACTCTCCAAGAACTCAAAACAGCCTACAGGAAGAAAGCTTTACTCAATCATCCAGATAAACATTCTACTAAAAGTATCGAGGAGAAGGAAAAGTTTGGTAAGGAATTTCAAAAGATCGGTTTCGCTTGGGCTGTACTTTCTGATGAGAAACGACGGAAACGGTGGGTCCAGATCTATCTTTATAGAGTTTATCATTGATTTTTTGTTTAGATACGACTCTACAGGTCGAACTGATGATCTCAGCTTTGATGAAGCTGAATCAATGGGATGGGAAGAATATTTTGAATCGATGTATCAAAGAGTTGATCGTAAAATCCTAGACGAAGATAAAAAGAGATATCAGGGTGGGTAAATGTTTCACCAAGCCAATCCAACAACAAACAACTAATGTTTCCAATGATCCAGGCTCAGAAGAAGAAACCCAAGACATCCTAAAAGCCTACACCGAAACCCAAGGATCCTTCCCCAAAATCCTCTCCCAAATCCCCCATTCCTCAACCGTAGACGAAGAACGAATCAAACACCTGATCAACGAAAAAATCTCATCAAAAATTATCGAAAATACCAAGAAATGGGAAAAAACGTCTAAAGACCTCCAAGCATCTGAGAAACGAGTGAAAGAATCTAAGAGAGAGGCGAGGGAGGCTGAAGAAATGGCTAAATCCTTGGGGGTACATGATGAATTTTATGGTGGGGGGTCTAAGGGGAAACGTAGAAACGATAAGACGGAGGCTGGGGAGGACGTTTTGGGTGCTTTGATTAGGAAACGACAGATTGAGAGGGGTGGGGTTTTGGCTGGGATCGAAGAGAAATATAGGAAATTGGAGGGAGGGAAGAAGGGTAAGAAGGAGGTTGACGTTCCGGTGAGTCTTTGGATTTGGATTAGGGGATTTTATTGAGTTGGTTTGTTGATAACGTCGGTTTAGGAAATTGACGACGCTGCATTCGAAGCTCTTCAAGCTAAATTGTTTTCAAAAGATAACTCTAAAAGTAATAAGAAGAAGGTTTGATAGACTGGAATGGTGTTGAGTCTGTGGTCTGTTGTAGCATATTGTATGAGTTCGAGTACGATTATGTAAATATACTTCATTCTCGTACAAGTAACCCAAATTCCTCTGAGTTCCATAGGAAAAGCTGAGAGTACATACCACCACAGTGTCAATTTTGAAGTTATCGATACATAAAACTATTTAACCTATATACAACACCCGATAAAACAGAGAACCTCCTATCACTAGCACCCGCACCGTCCCACAACCCACTCCATCTAATCACGACAATCAAGTTCATAACTTCCAAAAATCAGTAACCACCCCCAACAAACCAAACACTCAGAACCTACCGACTAAGCATATGAGGAACGGCACTAAGTTGAGGACCGTATCTAGCTGTGTTATCGTATAACTCGAATAACGGGATAGCGAGTAACTTCATATTTGAAGGGACGGCTAGGATCGCTACGATGGTGTTTTGTTAGTAAGGGTTGATGATGCAATGGTGAGGGAGGGTGGACTTACAATTCGGTGGTAGGTGGACTAAATAGATTTTCTTCATTTCCTTGGGTTTGGAGATATGACTTGGTAAGTAGGGATACTGAATTTTGATCAGTTACATCAACCAACTTTGAATTCAGGAGTTGGTGGACTGACCAAGAAACTATCGAAAGAAGGTTTCCACCAAGTACTCAAACATTCTTCAACCTTCCAATCTAATTTATCGAAACTTTTTAAACCGATATCAAGATAATTATCAGGGAGGGATTCAAAGGGGATACCGAGTTGTTCGTTGAGTCTAGTGATTAAACCTTGATGATCTGCTTCTGATGGATCTAGATATCCTCCTGGTCTGTGTTCATTCGTCATCAGTATGGATAAAGTTGATTGAGGACTGGGCTTACAGTTTGAAAAAGGCATTGGCGACTTGTAACATCAGAATATGGGGTGTACCATATTTCTATCTAGATTAGCATTACTCACACCGTCTGAGACAGTTGGTTTCACTTACATGGGTAACGATGACTGCATCGACTGAACGTCTGATACCGGATTCTTGATATTGTTCAGTCAACCTGTTAACTCTAGCTAGGACTGAGATGTCTTCTTCGGGTTGGGAATCTTTGGTCCTGAAAGCGGGGTCTTATCAGTTGAAATGTAGAGGAGGGAGTTGGTTGCAACTCACTTTTGACCATAGGCTTCGAGGGGATATCTGTTGCCACCGGATGTCATTTAAGTCTCTAAATTTATCAGGGTTATTGAGGTGACTTACAAAGTAAGAATGTTTTGTTTCATTGTGAGCAGATGTGTCTGTTACTGTCGTCGGATGAGGGTATGTTATTGTCTGTAATTTATGATATAGAAAGGAAAAGAATAGAGTTAAAGTTGAAGAAGAAAAGAAGACAAGAGAAAAAGAAATCAACCGCGTGTCAACGTCAACGTCCGTGCGTCATCCAACCAAGATCGAACGATGTATCCCAACAACCTTCTTCATCCAACCACACCACCAACACCACCACCATGCCCCTCTCACCAATCCTAACCCAAACCTTCCCCCAAACAATCCCAGGTCCCCAAAAAACCCTAGCCTATGCCTTCATAAGGTCCCCCCTCCAAACCCCCACCCCAATCCAACTACCCAACCCACCGAAATACCAAAAATCACATCCCTTCTATCCCCAACCGTACGAAATCCAGGAAATAGGTTATTCAATCTATTATCCCTCGACCTCAAGTTCTTCTTCTTGGTTCGGTGGGAAGGGGGTTAGTTGGTTACCGAAAGAAAACGTTAGAGGTGTCGTTGATGGTTATGAGAAGTTCTTGGGTTCGAGAGCTGCAGGTTGGATTTGTAGGTCTTTGACCTCTGTGGTTGGAATAAAGTTCTGATGAAAATTTAGTTTCCACCCTTCGATTCGTAGCTGGTAGACTTAAAGTCAGTTAACCCAAAAAGTCCCCAACCAACTAACAAAACCAGATGCCAGTGCATCCCCTAGCCCCCTGTCAAAATCCCAAAACACCTTATCCATTGATAATATTCTCTCATGGTTTAGCAGGGACAAGGAACGCTTATAGGTAGAATCAGTTTCTTCTGTGTCTATGTCGATTGACAAACTGATAAAACTTGAGTTAGTCAATACTGCTCCGCACTGGCTTCTCATGGTTATGTGGTTTTAGCTATTGAACATCGAGATGGATCTGGACCGGCGGTATCGATACCTAACCCAAATTCACCTGGTGAAATGCAGTCTTTAACATACCTCAAACATGAGGAGTTGGAGTGAGTGGTATTCCACCTCCAAGTCAAATTTGGATTATCCATAACTGACATGAAAAACAGTTTTTCAGAGTGTAACGACAACACATTAACTTATTTCAGAAGTCTACAACTTGAACTAAGAGTTCAAGAGGTTTATGAATCTTTCAAATCTTTCCGGGAACTCATGACTGAAGATCCCAAAGAGAATTCAGAAATCATCATCCCCGATCTAAAAGATAACGAAAGAACCAACTGGATAAAGAGTTTTGAAGGGATGATCGACTTCGAACAAGTTACACTAACAGGACATAGTTTCGGTGGTGGAACGATGGTAAGTTGATCTCAAACTCGTGTCGACTGACCTCATGGAATCAGTTACATCTTCTCCAACATCAACATGACCCACCTGATCAAATCCAAATCCCAATCAAAAATTGTATAGCCCTAGATCCATGGTTAGAACCTCTCCCCCTCCCAGTCCCCAATCCAACAGAATCACTAGAACCAAATAAGAACATCCCGATCTTAGTAATCAATTCTGAAGGGTTCACGAAATGGTCAGATCATTTTACCAGGTTGTTGGGGATGATTAAGAAAAATAACGGGAATCTGGTCACCATCATTGGTGCGAATCGTAAGTCACTCCCCTTTCTCATCGAGTTTTCACTTTGGTTATAACTGTAACTGAATCAAGGTTAGATCAAGCTTTCTCAGATTTCCTCATCCTAATCCCACCAACTCCAACTTCCGCATTAGGCTACCTAAAAACGATACATGAATTATCAATAAATTTCATTCAAGATTCTTTCCAAGATTCTTCCGAAATTAGAGGGAAGAAAGTTGATAGAGGTGAATTCAAGGAATTGGGTGGAGACAAGGGTCAAGTGGTTGTTCATCTTTTGACCACTAGTGCGAGTACAAGTACGAGTACGAGTGGGGAGATATGACCATCTTTAGAAACACTAGAATTAGAATACATGTTACCAAGACACCTTCAAACGAGTTATTATAAATGTAAACCCTCTTGATCATCCCCTTGCGTCGAAGTCGGGATCGAACCACCCTCCTGCAGCTTCCCATCCCCCCTGCCTAATCCATAATGCCCCAAAGCCCCCTCCCCAACTTTCTCAACAAGAGCCAATCGAATCATCTCAATACGTTCGTTCTGCGATGATCTAGAGTTCACATTCAACGATCAATGGTCAGAATCATTAAAATCAAAGAAAGAGAGAGAGGTGATACTTACATGACACCCAAATTCTCTTCGTATGCAGCTTTCAACGTCCCATCCTCATCTTCCTCTTGGATATATTCAAGTAATTCTTTCTGCGTCTGTGTGAGATGTTGGATTGAATTTTCTAATCTATGGATTTCTGTTTTCTTATTTCAGCGAGAGTCATCAAGCGAGCAGCCTGCGGCTGGTGCTCACCATTCGTTAATGTTTCTATATCTAGATTTTTAGCTTCTTGGATCGTAAACGGTTGATCGTGTTTGGGGATGAATTCTGGCATTCGTCTATAAAAGCAATGGGTGTTACTTTATATTCCTCGAGAATGATGTGTTGGTTGTGAACATGTAACTTAACACAAACCTGGTTTCATTTTCAGTTTTCATGAACCTACCTCCACATTGCACCCTTTGACTTAAATTCAAATCTTACGCATAAACGCAAAAACTCAAGAAAACCTGTAGAAGCAAAACACAAACACAGCGCTCCACTATCATAAACCAGAAGGATGCATCATCAAGCCCCAACCAGAAAATACATAAAACCAATCGACCAAAGGAAAACTGATAACTCCCCCTCTACTTCTTGAGAGCAGCTTCCTCGGCGGCTTTGGCATCAGCTCTCTTCTTTCTGGCACCAGCACGACGTTGATCGGATCTAGCTTTTCTGAGGGTGGTGAAAGCGTCGAATGATTTTTCGTCTTCGGTGATAGCTCTTGGAGCTTCGGCGGTGTAACCACTTGGGAGAGGGATGGATTCTCTTGTAATGTGAGCAGTGAGGTTTTCACCCTAAATCGAAGTTCATTAGTAAGAAGATAACGTCTGCTGTGTAAGGACTTTTTTGACTCACAGTGGCATCACCTGATTTGGGTTTACCAGCTTTTCTTGGGAAAACAACTAATCTGGTCTTGTATTCTTGGAGTCTCTCTACGTTCAATTTTTGACCTTCCTCTGACTTTGATCTTCTGCGGTGATCAACAGAGATACCGAGTCCCTTAGCTTCCTTCTTTCTGATACCAGCTAATTTAAGTTCGGAGATGGTGAATCCACGACCCTCTGTAGTGTTGAAATCAGTATGAAACATCAAACATCGTAAGGACGTAAGGTACATACCACGGACACGGATGTTGTATCTTTGAGTTGGGCATCTAACAGCTGGTCTAAGACGTTGAAGTGGTTGGGCACCGGTAGCAAGAGCCTTCTTGGATCTAGCGACACGTCTAGACTTCTTTTTACCGGGTTGGTCGAACTATATCCAGTCGATTCATTAGACAAATATCCCTCTTGATGATAATTTGGAGTACTTACCCAGGTCTTAACCCGACGTTGCCAATCCTTGTGGAAATGGGCATGTGGCAAGGCGTTGTTTTTGGACTAAAAAAGGGACTGGTGTGAGTGCGAGTTCCAGAGAGAAAATTTTTATAACGATTTTCGTCCAAAAAGAGAGTATACTCACAACCATCGCAACTTCTCTGTGGTGATATAAATTTGTACCAAAGGAAAATAAATAATTTGGTACGGTTGATTTGAATGTCGATATGTAGAGTCGATGTATCCAGATTAAATAGATTTGATTGACGATAAAAAATTGATGTTCCAAGGTTGAGTATATCCAATTGATTATGTAGATAGTAGATGAACGTGCGATTTGATAGTCCAATGATATCAAGATGATAGAAGTGAGGTAAAGAAGGAAAAAACAATAGTCAGTATCATCATCAAAACTTGATCAAACGACAACCATTCAAGATTCTTCCCCAATCCCAGTAAACAGTTTCACTCTCTCCGTCATAAACCTAATCCACATTCTAATCTCTCTCACTCCTTGTATTCCAATAACATCACATAAAGAATGATAACGACTACTAACCTTTAATAACGAGTCTTGAAGGTGAGAAAAATGAAAGATGAAGAAAGTAGAAGCAAGACGAGGTGATAATTTAGTACACTGTAAACCCCTGAGAGGTGCCAAATTTCGTTCAAAGAAAATACCGCGAAACGCCGATTATTCATACAAACCCCAATCACTCAATGTGGCACATTGATTTCGGCCAAATGAATCACACGGAGAATTGCGGGATTTGACTTTTTATTGAGTGGTCATTACGATATCATCACACAAACACATAGAGATACAGATGAATATCCAGATAATCACACATCATCTCCTTCCTAGCCATCCTAACCATCTACTGAATGTACCTAAAGCAGAGGCATTGGTAGGTCCAGTACTACCACCGTTATCAGTATCATTCACCTCCTCCTCGACTCCTAAACCCTCTTCCAGATCCAACGCAGCTTCCCATGCATTGACATTTCTGAAATTACCGTCATCATTGATATTGTCGTTGCCATTCCCACTAACATCCAATGGGAAACTACCAACAAGAGTTCGTTCAGGTTCGATCTGGATTTCCAATTCCATCTCTTCCTCCTCTTCCTCCTCCTCATCAACGAAAACCGGTGCAATAAGTGTTTCCCGATCAGTCAAAGCGTTAAACGGAGGTGGTGGGGAAGGTGTTCGTCGACTATAAGGTTGGGTATGTCTGAAAGATCTATAATCAGGTAGAACCGTTGGTACCCTTATTGGAATTGGTTCCTCGAGAGGTGGGAAATGACTTGGTCGAGGTAATCGAATTGGATAAGTTGGGAATTCAATTTCGACCTCGTTCTCAACTTCGTTATCGTATTCCGGTGGATCTGAGATCTGGGATTGATTGTCCAAAAGTAGTGCATCCGCTTCAGCGTCAGCTTCGATTATTTGAGAATTCAACTGATCCTGTTCAAGTTGTCTTTCAATCTCTACCCTCTCTTCTTGAATGACCAATTGAACTCTTTCGACCTCAGCGAATATTCGAATAGCCCTTTCACGTCTATCGATGTCTTCCTGACGAACCCGAATCTGCTCAACGTGATCGTCAATCTCTGAACTCAGTCGAAGCAAATTTCGTCTAGCCCATCGTTCAGACACCTCCGATCCATAACCTAAATCATTGATACGAGTCGGATTGACATGATTGTATTCGATGAATTCTCTTTTATAAGGAACGAATTGGATTTGATCATCAACTTCGTCTTCGTCGTCATCTGGAGTTTTATTCGGATCCAATTGAAGAACAGCTTCGACTTCTGCTGATTCACCTCGTTCCCTTTCTGCAATGTCGTAACCAACACTAGATTCTTGACCAGCAAGCCACCACGGTTTGATTGTTGAAACCACCTCCTCCCAGAAAGTCCATTGACCAATTTTAGATCTCCAAGATCCATCCACATGACGTTGATTGAATCGAGTCAAAAGTAAACGACGTTTCTGTTGCTGATAATAAATCGTCAACAAATGATCACAAAGCTTTTCACCGCTCAGAACCTGATCAACTGTTTTTGAATGAGATTCAATGAACGTCTTTCTGGAAATTGATTTATGACGTGAACTGAATTGATTCCTGATCGGGAACAGACTTGTTGGTGAGGATCGATGAAGATGAGTTTGATATTTTGATCGGACAGATTCTCGTTTCCCACCAAAACGCTTTGACAGGATTGAAAATAAATCTTTACCATCACCGAATCGAGGGGATGAAGAAGGGGATTGAACAACCATGAGAGAAAACGATCTATCAACCGATTCATCCTCATCGTCGTTGTCGCTAATGTCCATGTTCATAGAACCAGAAGGGACACGCTGAATCCAATTCTCCGAATTCCAATGCAAGAAAACAGGTAGGGCGATGAACGGGTCACTAACGCTACTTGCTGTAAGTGTCTCAAATGGATTTCGAAGTCTTCGATAACGTTGTCTACGACCTTGTAAGAATCTTCTTTCGTTACTCGAGATTCTCTGTCTGGGTCGGATGTTCCTACCGTTAAATTCAGTTGGATAACGGGGTTGCAAATTGACGTGAACGGGTTGAGACGATTGGGATTGGGATTGGGAATCAGTACCCATTTCAACATCACTATCGGATTTGGTACGTTCTTGGAACGCCGATAGTAATCCATGTTCCCCTGGTGTGACCGGTGGTAGTTGATCGTTTGAGAAATAAAGTCCGTTTGGGGCGGTATCATCCAGACCGTTCATTTTCTCGAATAACACAGAACTAGCGGCCTAACAATATTCAATACAAAATTCATGATTGAACACCAAAAGACCTACCAAAGCGTTCATAGAATCAGTGATCTCACTCAATGATTCAGTGATTTCACGAGGTGGATGGATAGGGAACTAAGATGAACGTGGATTAGCGATTTCCATTCAAAAAACTCGTCTACTCACGTTCTTGAAGAAATTGTGAACCTGCTCTGGACTATATTGATATTCCTCAGCGAAAACGTCCCGTTGATAGAAAATGTCCAAATCAACCTCCATAGTTTCCTTCTCTGCAATATCAAAGTTTTCATCATCTTCGTCATCCCCATAACCAGCTTCAGCCTCAGTATCAGCGTCAGCGTCAGCATCGGCATCCACCAAATCCAGATCTTCACTATCGAGACGAGGACGTTTCTCGATACGACGATTCATACCGTATTCATTCGGATCAACCGATTTACCTTTATCTTGACCGGCAAGTGGGGTAGAGATTTCATTGGAAAGAATTAACGAATCGTGATTATCGATATCGTCGTTCTCGATGAATCCGTCTTGGTCAATTTCAGTATCGGTTCCAGAACCTAATGGAATTCGAGTGGACGAGGAGATTTCGGAGCCATTAGCTTCAGCGCTACCGCTATCGTTTTGGAATCTGGATTTAGGTAGAGCCTTGATGATCCTTTCGATATCAGGTGAAGAAGATGGAGTAGTTGATGAAGACCGAACACGTTTTTTACCTTTACCCTTGGGAGTAAGGGGACGAGATCCAGATCCAGAACCAGAAGCTGATCCCATGATGAAAGCCAAACCCAAAGAATCAATGCACTCTTAATACATTCGAAATGAAAAACCGAGGATAATAGTCCGTCCAAGAAAACTGAAAAACCGAACCAGCGGTCGAGGAATGAGTTCAAACGAAGAAACCGGGGGACTGGGAAAAGAAGAAAGAGATTTGGTGAACCGTTATTTATATCGCTGATGACCAGGAGATGAGAACAATGAAATAATTTTGATGATTAGATGCTAAAACTGTATCTGTGCGTGGGAATGGTAATGGAGCTGGAACTGTTTGTGTGAAGATATGATATTGAGATGTCTTGAATGCTGAGATGGTATGAAATATGAATATGAGAATGCCTTGAGAACAATAAAATCCAATGGATAGATATGAGACGGGTAATGTGAAGCTTGGAGGTGGGTGCTGGTAAATAAGGTTTATTAAAGATCTAGGGGCAGCTGCTAGGGCTTACCCTGGATTACGCGTTGGAAATTGGCTGGCGGTGGTGGGAGCAATAGCAATAGCAATAGCAATAGCGATTTGAGATCTATAGAGTACCTCGTGATTCCTATTCATGTTAGCATAGGCAATGCAAGTTCAATTCACTCACAGATCGAGATCCGTATTACCGTATACGAAAGAAAGAAAAGAAATCGCGAAAAAGAATCGACGCGTTCAATTGATATTTATACTTGTGCTTTCATTTCACTGTCGCTCTCATTTTCGTTTCATTTCATCATCTCATCAAAATCCCAAAGGTAGAGGAATGATCCTCTCCTTCTTATCTAATTTGATCCGGGCGTAGCGTGATCCTTTCGACAGGTCGTGTACAACCCATAATGCATATTGATTTATTATTCTACATCCGTCCTCCCATCCCTTCCCAGAAGCATCTCCAAAAACCATTCTTCCTCCTCAACCAAAGCTGGCCCAGCAGCCTTCCTCCCCTCCCCCTTTCCCTCCCCATACAAACAATCCACACGTCTAACAGCCGGGTGATTCCATACATTCTCCAAACTAATCCGTTGGTTCGGGTTAGATTTCATCATCCCTTTAATCAAATTCAAGAGCTCATTCGAGATAATCGGTAAACTCAAACTCAAATTCTCTGTCGACTCTTTTTCATTGTTTGTGTGAGAGACAAAATCTCGCTTAGAAACGTAGTGTTCGTCCAAATCCGTGAAATCATCGTTTCGAAGTTTAACCCAAGCGTCACCATCTACAAACCAATCAGTTTCTAACCTCCATCGTTCTCAAAACCCAAAACCAAAACTCACTGGAAGGTAAAACAACGTTCAAAGCCGCTTCAAGGAGTAAGATACCCAAACTACGTTTCATCAGTCAAAGAAACAACACACAACACCTGCCGACAAGACATACCTGAAAACATCCGCCCCCCTACTCAAGACTCTACCACTCAAAGCCTCGGGACATAGATACTCTCGATCACCTTCATGTTCCCTATCGATAATTGGACTAGGTACAGATTGGATCACTACGTTTGAAGAGATTTCCAATCCCCCAGATAAAGTTGTCGTAGTCGCAACTTCTTCTTTGATAGTCTTCTCGTCAAGATTCAGATTAACGGTATCCCAAACAAAACCCCCATGAGAGTCTTGTGACGGTAAAGCCGGACTCGAGAATTCCATCGTCAACCCGTTAAAATCCGTAACAGAAGATAAACCGAAATCGGCAATTTTCAGTGAACCTTTTGAATCGATCAAGACGTTTGAAGGTTTCAAATCAAGATGTAAGATGTTGTTACCGTGAACATGACGTAAACCCGAACAAAGTTCATATAAACTTTTCCAAACTCTCGTTTCATCTAATCCGTTGAAATCACCCATCGCTTCGAGGAATTTCGATAGATCTCCACATTCGGCTAAACTTGTTCGGATATGTAGACGACCTTGCTGTTCCCATGAATCAATGAACGTGATGACGTTTGGATGGGGGTCCAGAGATAACTGTCGCAAGATTGAAATCTCTTCTAATTGTCGAAGTCGATTTTTCACCCCAGTATAAGGTTTACCAGCTTTGACAGCCCATAACCTCCCAGAAGCTTTATCACGAACTTTCCAAACTTTACTGAAAGCCCCTCCACCAAGAGACTGAACCAACCAGAAATCTTTCTCGAACCGATCAATCTTTCCATTCGATTTGTGACCAGTAGGGATCATCTCTTCCGTTCCACCAGGCGTTTCTGGAAGATTGCTGTTAGATGAAGATAAAGAATGCGATTTAAAAGTCGAAGATAGCATTGGGTTCGAAGCTCTAGCTAAAGGTTTTCGAGTAGCGAGATTTCGAATTCTCATTGGAAGATTGTCAATTTTACTCTTATCGTCAGTGTTTTCTTTGTTGATGACATGATTTTGAGGTGGTGTGGTGATGTTTTTCGACGCGAATGGATAAATCGATGTATTGGTAATAGGTGATGGAGTGGTGATACCGAATCGAGGTGCGTCTGAAAACAGTCAGCAATGACCGTCAAACCCTATAGCAAACTTACTATGAATACCAGGTTTCGTTGGTGTCGCCGGAGAAACCGTACCATCACGTAAAACACTTTCATTTCCAATACTACCATTTGAAGAACTAGCCCCAAACAGTGTACTACCCTTACGTCGTAGACCTCTAGGTTTCTGAGTCCCACCGATTTTTTGTAAAGAAGTATGGTTCTCTTCGGTACTAGTAGCACTACCAGATCTAGCCATCATGACACTATTCAATTCATGATTGAATCTCTGGACACCATGGCCGAAACCACCAATAGGTGAAATAGGACTATCCGGTGAATTTGATAATTGACTGAAATTCCTTGAAAGTAACGTTCCTTCCCGTTTGATAGCTGCCGGTGCTGAATCTCCAAATTTGGGAATTTCGATCCCTACTGATCCACCTCTTTTCTTGACTAACCCAGTTGAAGCGAATGCAGCTGGTGAAGGTCGTTCATCGAACATTACCGCTGGTGGTGTGGAGAACGTAGTTGGAGTTCCGTGTATAGGATTGGTGGAAGATAATTCCTTTTGAGTTTGGAGTCTTGGTTCAGTGATTCCACGACGTAAGTTCGGTCTTGTAACCGCAACTCTCAAATTATTGTTTGATTTAGGCATGGCAATGCCGGTTAAAGTCTTACGTCGTAGAATGGAAGGGATTTTTCGTATAACTCGTAGATTCTCCGAAGGGGTTGGTGAAGAAGGTTGAACGGTAGATATCGATATTGAATGAATAGATTTCTTTTCGGACATCATTCGTAATGGTGAAACGTTGATATCGGCACTTGATTCACTTGAGAAAGAACTGTTGAAAGAAGAAGTTGGTAAGAGGGAACTACCATTTAAAGATTGCGGTCCCATGATACCTAACCCCATCGTTTGATTTGATCCTCCACCATCCCTTTTCATCCAATTATCTAATTGATTTCGAGGTTGCGGTGAACCACAAGCAATAGTCTCTCGAGATGATGTACAATTATCCAATTCAGCGTCCACGGCTTCGGTATCGGTCATCAGGTCTTCGTCTAGAAATTTACTTTTACGAGGTGATCGTGAAACAGATCGAGATTTGATTTCCAACATGGATTTCTTCGTTGATGACAGTAATCGAGGAATAAATGACGCAAGTGGAGATCGAGGCTTTTGAGGGGAGGGACTGGCCATTTGTGTGTTGGTTGAACTGACTGAAGAAACTCGTGATAAGACTCTCGAATCTGATCGTTTGAAAGGTGATCGAGAAGAAGTTTTGTTCATCAACGGTGAAAGTCCAGAATCGTTAATGGACTTGTTATCGTTGTTGCTTTTGACGTTAAGAACACCTCCACACATAGGTCGACTTGGAGTCGAAGGATCATCATCAGATTCCTCAATCGCCATCTCGCTTTCATCCCAAACAGTGATGACCCGAGGACGGATAGAATGGTCCAAAGAACTCCGACCAAGACTTGGAAGTGAGATTGAGCTCGCACCACTTTCACAAGATTCTTCCATGGAAGAAGCTGATGCCGAAGATCGAGCTTCTCGATGTAAGACCGTCGGTTTATCTTCCCAATCCAATTGAACATCCCGAGTTGAATAACCAATCATATCGTCATCCATCCATTCCCTCTGTCCCATCCACGAGAAGTTAGAATCTTGAGGTATGACATCTGTCATGGTCATAGTTCCAGCCACTTTAGATGGCGAATCTCCATGAAACGCGTAACGACCTCCTGCGATTCGACTGGAAAACGGACTGCCGAGAAACGCTGGGATTTGAGGTAACGGTGCTGTAGATGGATAAACGTAATCTCTGGGTAAAGGAAGGGAGCTGATTGTTTTGGTTGGTGTTTTCAAAGGTTGAGAGTTGGATTGTGTCGGAGGAGAAAACGTTGGGATTTTCGATTTCGTCATGAACGGAGGCGTAGAATTACTTAACGGGTGTCGAGAGGATTGATTTTGGTATTCAAAAGGTGGAGATTTGTGAGAAAGTGAAAAGTGGGACAGAGTTTGAGACAACTGATTAAAAGTTGTGATATTAGTTTACAGACAAAAGTAATAACAAAAAGAGAGCTCACCAATGGGACTGACATTTCCCGCCTTCTGACTCTATGCCAATCTTCCATGTTGATATCAGGACTTCTACACGGACTAGTAGCGAAATGTCTGCCATGGAGATCGTCATCGATAGCGGGAAACGTATCGCTTTGGTTACTGTTTGATCGCTTAGGCATTGGTCTGAACTTTTGTTTCGAGGGTCCAGCAACACATGACGATGTAGAGGATGGAGGTGAATGAGGTGATGGTGTTTGTTTGACACGTTTCGGTGATCTTGAAGTGGTAGATGGGATTTGTCTTCCAGTCAAAGGTGAATTCGTTGGATATTGAGATGTTGTTGTCATAGTGAGTGATGAATGTTGAGAAAAGTGAATGCGAGAGTCGTGACTGATTTTACTTTTTACTTAATATTTGTTTGATTGATGGTGACCAGCACCTTCCTTGCGTTGCAGTGGCTTTGTTGTTGACAACTTTTGTGAGTGTAATGATAAGAATGAGAGCCAGACTTTCTGGCTGGCTTGATTGGGGTGAGTAGTTTATTGTCTGATATGAAGAAGAGTAAAACGAATAAAAAGATGATGAAAAGATGACGATATAGAGTTTGTACGAGATGTTTCAGTGCACAGACATTTGGGCGTTGACGCGTCAGGCACGCGATGTAAACAAACACACAAAGTATATAAGTTTACGTAAGGTATATTGGGGGGTTACTTAAACACTCCCTACACTTAATAATGTTGAAATGATGTTTGAACGTTGACAATGAGATAATTTGAGAGAACAACCACCATACATTACCCAAAAGATATACTCTAAAACATATCACTAGATACCAGATATGCCACCAAAAAGTAACTAAATCCTCTGACAAATCAAGCTACATCTCACTGACCCATAAATACAGGAGCCGCACCAACACCAGCTCCAGCTTCTTCAGCTAAACAAACAAAAGCTCCAATATCAAAAGCGAAACCCGCCACCAAGAAGCAAAATGACGACGTCGAGATGACTGATGCCAGTGCTGCTGTCAATGGTGATTCAACAATAAAATCTAATGGCAACGCGGAGAAATCTAATGGTACAGAGAAGAAGAAAGGTAGAGTTGGTCAGTTGGTTGAAGATGGTAAAGCGAAACGAAGGAGATCAAGTTTAGGTGTCGCTGTTACCAACGCCATTGCTCAACCTCCGGGTAAGTAAAATGATGATACTCCTCGACCAATAATCTAAAATCTAATGTTCTGTAGCTCCCGCTAAACCCCATAATTCCCTTTTCATCTTTGGAACTGGTGACATGGGACAATTCGGTTTAGGTCCTGATGAATTAGACGAAATTGCTCGACCAAAATTACATACTTGGTGAGCTCATTTGTTGTTGCCTATTATCATCAGAGCTGACACTTGACTTTAGGATCGAAGAAAAAATCCAAGAAACTGGTGAATTCAGTCGAAGCGGTAAAGTCGGTGATGGTGGTTTAGAAGCTATTTTCGCCGGAGGAATGCACAATTTAGCCATAGACGAGGCTGGAAATGTGAGTCAAAACCAAAGTACATACCTCTGACTTCCAGCTCCGATCATGGGGTATCAACGATAACGCCGCTCTTGGTCGAAACACTGCCAACGTTCCTGACCCCGAAAATGTTGATTCAACATTACCAGCTGAAGATTTCGAAACTTGGCCATTCGTGATTGAGAGTTTGAAAGCTGAAGGATTCAGACCGGTCAAAATTGCTGCGGGCGATAATGTCAGTGTTGCTGTATCGGAGAAAGGTGAAATCAGAGCTTGGGGTAGTTTCAGAGTGGGTTTAACATTCAAGTTTATACATTTGACTGATAATATTCAAGTCTAACGACGGTATTTTGGGTTTCGACGGTATCCCTGGTCATCCAACTTTCCAATTCACACCCATTCCGCTTCCAGGATTGTCTAAAGTTCAAATAACCGACGTTTCATGTGGAGAGAATCACGTCTTGGCATTAACGACCACTGGACACGTTTATACCTGGGGATCAGGTGAAATGACCCAACTAGGACGAAGAATCATTGAAAGACGTCGTCTTCACGGACTTGAACCGGAACGTCTAGGACTTCGAAATATAGTTCACGTGTCATGTGGAATTTTCCATTCTTTCGCCATCGATTCCAACGGTGTAGTCTGGGCATGGGGATTGAACACTTATCGACAAACTGGAGTATCGTCTTCTCGAGGTGGTGCCGAAGAAATGATCCTTGTTCCAACACAAGTTGACGCCCTTCATCCAGATCAACACGGTGGTAGTAAATGTGTTCAGATATCCGGTGGACAATTCCATTCATTGTTCAGATTCGATAACGGTGAAATCTGGGGTGTTGGTAGGACCGACGCCAATGAGTTGGGTATATCTGAAGATCATCCTGCAATGGAAGGAATTCGGGAGAGGAGAGCGGAGAGTAAAGAGGAGAAAGAGAAGAGAGTCGTTGATCGTCAAGCTCATTTAGATAAAATCAGAGCTGGTGGTAATGTGGAAGCGATAGAGAAAGCTGAAGCTAGTTTATCGGAAGCTCAGGCTAGTTTAAGAATCCCTATTGGAGAATATGTCCCGGAACCTATCAGAGTAAGTGGTTTAATGGACTGCGGTGTGCAGGAAACTAACTCGAAACCTAGATCGTCTTCCCACCAGTTCCAGAATCTTACGAAGTCGTACCCGAATTCCCATCGTATGAAGAGAGTAAACCAAACGATAACCCAATCGCACACATCTCCGTGGGAACCAGACATAATCTAGCGGTCAGTGTTTCGGGACACGTCTACTCTTGGGGATTAGGTAGTGAGTCAACTACCCTCATAGTGCTTATACGTATTAATGTAAAATCTTAGATCAAGCTCAATTAGGTCTTGGTGCAGACGAAGAATCTGCCGAAGTTCCAACTCTGGTTCGTAGTAAACAATTGAAACCCTATAAAGCTATTTCAGCTTCTGCCGGTGGTCAACATTGTTTGTTGTTGGCTCATCTCAAAGAGTAGGGAGAAGGTAGCTCAGAGGTTAGGAAATGGATCTGTTACGAAGAGAAATCAACTTGGGTATCCATCATTGAGCTATGCATGAATTTCAGACAGATCTCTCTACAAAAACCAGGATCATATCATTCACAACCTTCGTGATCAGCATAAAGTGCTTAATCCTGCCGAGTAGTTGGTCAATCACCCTTACCTCGTATGACAGCAATTAAGTTAACGTTTTCTAAGCATATAAGATGCTTACTGAACAAAGACTCATCCCATTCATCCCGGTCATGGTCGGGTTTGAAATGCGATTCTCGGTGGATACAAAACCAAAACCGAATTGTCCGACAATGCTCCATAAATCGTCCATCATCCTTGCAAGTCAAGTGGATCACCACCATCAACATCAACTCTACGAGTACAGTGTTATCAATATCGAAACAGTATCACTTCTGAGCGAAAATGTCAAACCCAATCATCCCAGGCTTCAACCCAGACCCATCAATATGTTGTGTAAACCAAGATTTCTTCCTAGCAACCTCGACATTCGAATTCTTCCCCGGTGTACCGATCTACCATTCCACAGATTTGATCAATTGGAAATTGATCGGTCATGCTCTCACTCGATCTAGTCAATTGAATCTTAGAGCTGTGCCGTTCTCAGGTGGTGTTTGGGCACCTACGTTGAGATTTTTCAAGGGGAGGTTTTATATGATTACCTCTGTTATGCATGGGAGGGGGTCTGCCGAGGTGGGTTATAGACTTTGTAGTTGATTATCTTACGCTGCTTTTAGTATTCACCTCGACCTTTTGTCGTTTGGACTGATAACATCTGGGATGAGAATAGTTGGAGTGATCCGATTCATTTCCAGACTTATGGAATCGATCCTGATGTAAGTTGATCAATATTTCAGAAGATTAGTCGTCTAACCTAACCAAAGCTGTTCTTCGATGACGACGGCAAAGTCTATCTCTGCACTGCACCAAAATCTCAACCTCATCAAAACCTAACCGGCAACCCAGTCCATCTAATAACAGTCTGCAGTGAAGTCGATATCAAAACTGGTAAATCTCTTTCATCCCAGGTGATACTTCGAGTGTCAGATGTTGGAAGAAGGATCGCGGAGGGTGCCCACATATTCAAAAAGGATGATTGGTATTATCTGATAACAGCTGAAGGGGGTACTCAAGATCAACATCGGGAGGTGATCACTCGTAGTCGATCACCGCTTGGTCCATATGATGCTCCGGAGGGTATCAATCCTATTATCTTTAATGGTCAACATCCTGAGGTTCGGTGTACTGGACATGCTGATTTTGTTAGAGGTCCGGATGGAAGATGGTGGACTGTGTTGTTGGGAGTTAGAGATCAGAGTAACGGTATTGCTCCACTTCAACGGGAAACCTTTTTGGCGCCTGTTGATTGGTCAGATGATGGTTGGCCTGTCGTTAATGGAGGAGAACCAATTTCGTTGAAGATCCCAACGACTCTTCCTGCACTTACGACCTCATCTTCATGGAGGGATGACTTTGATAGCGGTGAGCCAGGTCATGTACCGAATCTCTATTAGGAACTAACTTGATTGTAGAATCTTTACAGAAAGGATGGTATTTCATTAGAACACCTTGGGGTCACGAATACTCTCTTTCAGATCGAAAAAGTCATCTAACACTCTATGGAAATGGGTATTCAATCAATCAAGCCGAATGTCCAAGTATGCTTTTGAGAAAACAGACAGAATTAAGTGGAATGTGGTCAACGGTTATTGAGTTCGAACCGAAATCTACGATTGAGGAAGCAGGGACGGTCGTTTACATCAGTGGTCATTCATATATCGCTCTACTCATTCGTCGAACTTCATCAGGAACGAAACAGATCGTGGCGAGATGGCCATCAAGTGAAGGGAAAGAATTTGATGTGAGTTCAAACGCAACTACTTATTCTGATCAAAACAGGAACTCAGTCTGGATTTGAAAACGACCAATCGACCTATCGAACTGCAGATCAAAGCTTCACCCTTGACATATGAATTACTGTATAAAGAAGATAACCAATTGCACAGTGTAAAAGAATTTTCAACCAAAGTTCTACATGGCGATATAGGACTCAGAGTCTTTACTGGACCACATTTCGGGTTATTTTCGCAAAGTAAAAACGAGCCCAGTGAATCACCAGCATATTTCGATTGGGCTTCATTCCAACCTTTTTGAGTTTATTTCAAAACCCGAGTAAAACCTCTTGTGGATCAATAACTTCCTAATGGGGGAAAGGGGGGAGATAAAACATCGGAAAGAGATGGGAGATACATTTCGTAGAACCCATGATTATGCAATGAATGATGATCAAATCCAGCGCAATGGCCCTAAATAAGGAGAACAGTATCCATCTGACCTGAAACCACCAACTCCACGCCAAGCATTAATTTAAGACTAAAATTGGAATCCGTGCCGCTTACCGCTGCAAGCTCCGTGCCCTGATCGTGGCGGCCCGCTTCATTTCTCACCTACTCGAGGTGGATTTTCTTCGTCTTTTCTCATTGTTCTCTTCTCTCTGTGATGCTTGCAAGACGAAGGGGGTATCCACCGCTGAGAATTCGCTGTGAAAAAGGTTTATTTGTCCCCCATGGGTCTCTATTCTTTTACAGCGGTTTCCCACCGCGGGGGTCAGGTGTATGTTTAGTCCTGATATTTCGATTTGATACTTAATTTCTTTAGTATATAATTGGAAGTTGCGATCTTTTTATTCTTTCTTAGATCAACCTCACCTTTATTCATTCGTCACACTTTATTTTGATCATTTAATTTTATACACTCATAATGTCTAGAGTTGAAAAAGCTGAGGTGGAAGATATTGAATTTGCTGGTGTAGGTGAAACCGTTGAGAAAGGTGATGTGGTAGCGGAAGTTGCTGCTCAACCCGTTCATGGTTTTGTCATTCCTGAAGAATACAAGAAGATCGTAAGTCAAGGTCCTCTCCACATAAACCTAATTAAAAGATAACAACACTGACATTTGATAATCCTTTTCAACAGCATCGTCGAGTGAATCTTAAAATCGATTTCATCGTTCTACCACCACTAGTCTGTTGTTATCTCATGACAAGTCTCGATAGGAACAACGTCGGTAATGCCCAAACAGTAAATTTCCTTGGTGATCTAGGAATAAACGCCACGGCTTTGAACACAGCTTCAATCATCTTCTACGCTATCCGTAAGTAATTTTTATTGTTTATGGCGTTCTCACCGTTCTGACCGATGAACATAGTTGGTCCAATGTATCCTATCTCTACCTACTTTGGTAAAAAATTGGGTGTCATGTATTGGGTTCCAGCAAATGTCTTTCTATGGGGATTGTTCAGTATGCTTCATGCGTTCATGAAAACCGAAGCACAGTTCTACGCTTTCAGATCAATGATCGCAATTTTCGAAGCCGCCTTCTATCCTTGTACGTTGACTTGCTTTCAAGCTTTTGAGGATCCGAAGCTGATTCAAAAACTATTTAGGTGCTGCTTACTATCTATCTGGTTGTTATTTACGTTACGATTTAGCTCTTAGATTAGGTGTTCTTTATGTAGGTTTGTTTGTGGTCATCAGGAGATCTTTCGCTAAACGTTCCTACTTTTTAGGGTGCATATTCGATCGCAGGCTCTTTCGGTTCTCTCATTGCTTACGGTATTCTTCAAATCAAAGGATCACTTTTTGCCTGGCAATATCTTTTCCTTGTAGAAGGTATATTCACAATGGGTATCGCGATCATCACGTTCCTTGTTGTTCCCAAACGAATCGATACAGCTTGGTTCCTTAATAAAGAGGAACGAGCTTGGGTCAAGCAAAGAATCAGTCTTGATAGTGGAGGTATCGATTATAACTCTGCTGGTATCACTAAAGATGCTATTTGGCGTACGTTGAAGGATTGGAAATGGAGTGAGTTCTTTTTTCTTCGTCAGAATGATTTTTGCGCTAACGATAATAGTCATGGTTTGGCCCGGACAATTCATAGGTGGTCTAACTTCATCGGCTTTCTCAACTTTCTTACCATTGGTTGTGCAACAACTGGGTTACGCAGGTAACACGGCCAATCTATACTCAGTTCCAATTTACGTAGCAGCAACCTGTGGATTAGTGATTTTCCTCTATTCATCCGATCACTTCAAAGAACGTAGTATCCACAATCTCGTCGCCATCTCAATCGCCATCATAGGTTTAATCCTTGCTTCAACCCTAGAATCCCCTGGAGGTCGATACGCAGCATTAGTGGTTCTTGAATTTGGAACCTTCTCAACAGGACCGTTAACAGCTACCATCCTAGCCAACAACACACCTGAACCGGGTCAACGTGCCTTGGTACTGTCAACACATTCAATGGGTATCTTCAACGGTATTATCGCCTCGTATCTATTCAGTCCACAATACGCTCCACGATATCAGATCCCCTTTTACGTATGTTTGGCGGGTAACGCGTTCAATTTAATCAGTTTCATCGCGTATTATTTCGTTTTCAGATATATCAATAGTTCAAGAGCTAAGAAGGTGGCCGCGATGACTCCTGAGGAAATCGCTTGGGAGAATTCAGACGAGTGTCCAAGAAAATACGAGAAAAAGTATACTTTCCAATTCGGTTATTAGGGGAGTAGGGGGGTAGAATATGTATGGAGTAATAGGCACCTTTCGAGTGTCATGAATCACATTCGTATGTTCGTATTATATGTTCGTATACAGTACTATAAAATGCACTTTTCGTACCTGAATCTTGTCGAGGCGCGGGAGCCAAGGGATTTTCTGCCACGCTGCCACTGAGGTCGAATGGTGAGCCTAACAATCCAAATTTTTGGCCACAAACGAATTAGATAGCTGATTCATATCATATGGGGGAGCGGAGCGACCCAATTCTTTAGCATCATAGGCTTTTAAATCTTGCTCGCGCCTTGTGTGTGTTGCGTACGTAGCTGCAATGTAGTGTTATTACTTGCTATCGCTCGGAAGCATCTGTCAATAAGATGTACAGTAACGTTGAACGGCCATCTTCAATAAACGGTGAATGGGAGTCAGAACTGTATGTGTATTATCTGTACGGTGAATGAAGTCGGGGATCCCAACCACGGCGATATGGTCAAAATCACAGTGACAGTGTTTCCATAACTTTGGAATAACGACTCGTACTCGTACTGCACACTACTCGGCGATGACGTTCAGTAGGTAAATGAGGTTAGATTGAGTCTATGAGCAAGCTAAAAGTCGTGGTGACAAACCAAACCAAGCACCACCTCCACCGCACCAAAGTGGACACTGGTGGAGGGTAAAAGTGGACAGTGGAGGTGGTCTTACATAATCTAATGAAACCCCCATTCTGGCTTAGTAAACATTGAATTCCCTTTCTCTTCCTCTCCTCTCGCGCCTTGTAAATTAAAGTTAGTCTTCTTTTTCAGGGTAGTGAGTCAGTGCGTGCGACTGATCCTCCACCAGATCGGAATCAGTTTTTACTATACAATTAATTTTTCTTATGGCGAATGAATAATCTGATTATACATGGAGAGTGTGAATTAAGTTTATTGCTAAGACGTTGATGCATCTTTATAATAAATGAGTAAGACCACCTCCACGTTCCTCCACCTACCTAGAAGGTATATAATCTCTTGGTTTTGAGTCGTTCTTTTCTTTTCCTTCATCAACTGAAACATAATAAATTGTCTACTCGACAAACACATACAGTCAAACTTATAGAGAACAATAGAAATACACACATAGGAATCGAAACCATCATCATTTCATCCAAACTTCTTCGTCAAACCTTAACCACATCAACATCACAATCAATGTCTCTCCAAATTCCACGTACCGAAACTGCAACCTCAGCTTTCTCAGCTACATCAACCCCAGACGTTCGTTCGCCTTCAGCAACAGTCGTCGATCTCGATGCAGCTCTGATAATGAAATCTAAAGAAATCGAATCACCTAAAAATGAAACCATCGATCTTGCAGCTCAACCAACTCGACAAGAAGATCCTTTGGCTAGATCACCTACGGTTGATACTAGAACAGGCGAACCTATCAGATTGTCACAAACCAAGAAATGGTCCTTACTTGCTTTACTCAGTTTAGCTTTCTTCATTGATATCTGGGCTTACAGGTGAGTAAAAAAAATATTTGATCAAAGGACCCCCACTGACATAGACGTTATAGTGCATTCTTCATTTTCACCGATCAAATCTCTGAAGATTTAGATGTTCAATTCGAACAACAAAGTTGGGTTATTGTAAGTATATCCCAATCTTACCCTAAGCATAAACTAACCAACCGATAGACATCCTACGCTGTCACCTTCTCATCCTTCCTTCTCTTCTGGGGAAGAGTCTCCGATCTCTATTCACCCAAACCAGTCTTCTCCTACGGTTTCGTGGCACTAGGTGTCATCAACTTGATCATTTCGTTCTTACCTGAAAAATTCTCTTTCTTCGTGTTAAGAGCAATCAGTGGTATCGCAGGTGCGACACTTATCCCCGCTGCTTTCAGATTGATCGTTGTCATCTTCGAACCTCACGAATTGAACAAGGCTTTCACCATTTACGGTCTCAGTGGCGCTTTGGCTAACGTCTCGGGAACTCTTATCGCTGGTATCATCTCGTTCATTCCTGGTGGAGGTCAAATGACTGCTTGGAGATGGTTCTTCAGAGTCGTCGCCATCGTCGTCCTTCCTGTGGCTGTTGGTTCTCTCTTCTGGATCCCCAAACCAAAAGGACAAGCTGCCGACGCAGAAGCCAAATGGAAAAGACTCGATTTAATCGGTATCTCCGCCATGCTCTTCGCCGTCGTCCTTCTCATCCTAGGTCTAACCTTGGGTGCCAGTTACGGTTTCAAGACCGCTAAATTCCTCGTTCCCTTCCTTCTCTCTTTCGTCCTCTTCCCATTCTTCTTCTGGTACGAATCGACACTTCCAGAAGGTTACGCTGTCTTACCATCGGCATTCTGGAAGATCCCTAACATGACCACCTTGATCGTGTTCTCACTTTACATCTATGCTTGGTGGTCGGTAGCTTTCTTACCTTTCATCGAACTTTTCACCAGTGTTCATGGAGAATCACCAATCATCGCTGCGGTTAGAATGTTACCTATGGGTATTTCAGCTTTATTCGTTACTCTTGTGTTAACGTAAGTCCCCTAAGTCAACTATACAAATCAACAAACTGACTCGTGTTACAGTGTCTACCCAACCCTAGTTTCCAATCCAAGATTCCCAATCATGTTAGGAATGATCTTAGGTTTAGTAGCCTACGTCCTCTTCGCCATAACCCCAGAAGTAATCGGTACCGACTACTGGCGATACGTTTTCCCGGGACTCGTAATCGGTTCAGGTGGTACAATGATAGCTTTCACTGGAACCAACGTCGGAGTCATGACTTCAGCACCAGCTGAAATGTCAGGTGTCGCCGGTGCAGTCCTTCAAGTGGCTTTACAAATCGGTTCAGCTGTCGCTCTTTCCGTTCAAGCTGGTTTATTCACCGTCAACCCAGGTTCAATCGCTAATTACGCCAATATCCAAGTCAGCTTTTACTTTGAACTCGGTTGGATCGCTCTTTGGTTCATCGGTTTCGTCGTTTTCTTCCGTCCTTCCAAGAACGCGTCGGCAGATGATCAAGCTGAACAGGGTGAACGTAAAGTCATCGTCACTCATTAAAGATTGATACCTCAAAATCACTTTTTTTTTGACTTTCAACTTTGAATCGTCAAAATTCCTCTTCAATAGAATTTTAGAATCCTTTCTGTCTGTATCCTTAGAATCAAATTAATAATTACATGTAGCTTTATAACTTTAGACTAGAAATGCATTGTTGTCTTTTTTCAATGATAAACGGCGACTGGTAGCAATGCCGAGCATTTGTGCAGTACAGTGGTAAGAGTTTGCATGGTTCCACTCATAGTACAGTCGAACTACAGAACCCTCTTGGTCAAATCAGGTTCAACAGCCCAAGGCCCCTTGCTCTGCAACTCCACCTCAGCCTCCCTCTCAGCCCTAGAAACAAGTTCCCTAATCTCCCCCAAATCACTCTCGTCACCCTCTAAACTCTCTCCTATATCAACAAACGATCGACTGAAATATTCCTCGAATCGGGGTAACAATTCTTTAGCTACTTGATTCACGGTTTTGGATTTGGCTTTGGTTGTTATGGAAGGAGTTGAGAGAAGTTGATTGATAGAGGTCGCTCTTACATCTGCTAATCCACAGGCTAGGACTAGGTCGAACCATTTTATCGGTTCTGGGGTGATGTTCATCGCGAAGCCGTGTGATGTTATTCGGTGTCTGAGATGGATACCTATCGATGCGAACTACGCGTATGACGTTAGAGATAGGTATTTTATCAGTGATGTTGATAGGCAACTGACTTTTTCAGTTGGTGATGAAAAAACTCCAACATGTCCATCAGGATGTGGAGCCAACACCCCCGAAATCCCTAAATCCTCAGAGGCGTAGACTGATAAAATAGATTGTAGATATTCGACATAACATCGTGTAGGTGTCTGAGTGTATCAGTTTTAATCAAATATGATGGTAGATCCTATCACCTACCTCCATAACATTAAGATCTAGGATTGGATAACCAACTAATTGACCTGGACCATGATAAGTGACCTGACCTCCTCTTTTCGTTATATAAAAATCAGCCCCGACATTCTGAACTTTCTTTTCCTCTGGATGTAAAGTATTTGGATTAGGTGAAGAATCTCTTCGACCTGTCGTATACGTTGGTGTATGTTCTATTTCGCAGGTAGAAGAATTTAGTTCTGTAAACGCAAAAAGGGACCATTGATGACCAACCAAGTAAAAGCATTATATCATGTCTCCCCCTCCCAGCTTCTTTATTCTTCAATCTGTTGTCTATGATCGCATTCTGTAAATTTAAACCTGTAGTGTATGGAAGTGGATTTTTGAAAATATGATATCGGATCGGTAATAATCCATTAACGTTTGATGCTGTAGATGAAGATTGACATGAGAGTGGTTGGGGTGGTCCTAATGTCAAAGATGATTTTATGGGATTGGTGAATTTGAATAAATTCTTTATGGTAGGTTTCATCTTTCGTTATCAATGTTTTAGTCTTCCTCTTGCTAGTTTAGAGAGGGGTTTGAGCTTAGAATGAGGATGTAACTTTATTATTAATATTGTTTAAATTGTAAATTGGAAATCAACGTTATTTTTCTGATTACCTATTTATTCGATGGACGGTTTAGGTGGAGGCTCGAGGCGGAGGCGGAATTCCGAGAATCAGTAGGATTCACTTAGCATGAAAACATATCCAATCCAGTAACTCAAGTAGCCGAGTATCCAGGAGCAAGTACATGTTTCTGTACTCAAATAGACAGTCTCGATCGATTCATCACCCAAATCCAATTGAATCGATTTCTTTTGTATTTCGATTCATTTCGTAAAGTACAATAAGATTCTCTTTAAATTCTTTTACTTTAAAACCCACCCCATCGCCACCGTTTATATCTTTTGTATATGATATCATGGAATCCTGATAAATAACAACGTTTTTCCCGTTCAACAAAAATCATGCGTGAAACAAAAATAAAAATGAAAAAAGGAAAAGAAGAAAGCAACAAAACAGAAAGGAACGAACGGAACCGACGATAAGGGAAAAAAAAACCAGAAAGAAAACGACGGTACTCGTGGAATCAAAGGGAAGATGAAATGATTTGAAAGAGATTGGTTTACAACTTGATGACGTTTAATTTGAGTTTGAATTTGAAATTTCTGATCACGACCTTAGAGTTCCATTTCCATAGCTATCCCACCCCATTCTTCACCTTCACCACGACGTTTCTCCTCAACCTCTTCACTAGAACTTTTTCTCCATCCGTCATCATCCTCATCATCCTCTTCACCACCAGCACCGGAACGTACACTACTCGAAGGAACCAAGGTTTTAATACCTTTGCCAAACATTCCTCCGCCGATCATGCCTGCTCTAGTACCTAATGATAAGGGGAGTGGCATACCTCTACCGGGAATTATTGGTGATTGACCGAAATTGGAGGTTGGACCTGAATTACCTCCAGAGGTTGAGGTGTTGAAATGCAAACCTGACATGTCTGGTAATGAACCTATCGAATGCGGTGTACCAGGTCCTGGTACACTTGATGCCAAAGATGATGAACCGTTTCGATCATGATGAGTTTGACCATCGATACCTAAAGGATGTGATGGTTTGTTGAAACCGTTCAAACTTGTGTTACTGATAGCACTACCAGTCTGTTTCAACCCTAATCCACTAAGAGCTGGTGAAGTTAAACTCTGTCGATAAAGTTCGCCATTGGACGATGTGGTTGAATCACTACCCGGCGAAGATTTACGTTCTTTAATACCGATTTGTCCCATTAACGATGGTTGTCGTAAAGACGCTGGTGTCAACGGTGTGACTGAACTTGGAGGTGATCGCATATCAGGTAAATCTTTCGCGTTGGATCGAACGGATCGAAGTTGAGCAGAAGATGTCGATGGTGGAGAAGCTAAAACCGCTGGCCACAATGATTTATCATTTGGTAACGAACGACCAGCAGCGAGTGATGGATCCATGTGCATCAAGATAGCGGCAGCCTGGACCAAGGTCAGTTCTCTGTTCAGGAATCATCACCCACCTCAAGCATCTGGACTTGTTGATGTTTACTCATACTCAACTGAGTAGGTTCTTTCCAATGCGGCGAATGTTCCCATCGATGTTTGATCAAACAACTTGGATGACGGTATTCCTGGGACCATCAATATAAATCGAATCGTTCACCTACCTTTGAACAATTTTCACATTTGAAAACCATACCCTTTCTTCTACCTTTAACACCACCACTTCCAGTGCCCAACGCCAATTTATCCCATTCTTGGGGTTTGATCTCGCCGTCATCCTCGTCCATGTCCATATCGATCTCAGCAGAACCACTTCGACCACTGATTTCACCATCATCATCTTCGTCTCCGTCGAATTCCATGTCCAATTCCATCTCATCAACTGATGGTGGATGAACATGACGGGAAAGAAGATGAGAACCTGTGGGTAACGATGCTGGAACCATTGGAGTTGTAACAGCACGAGATGCGGTTGGTGGTAGAACTCTAGATGAGTTTGAAGGTCTTCTATCGGTTTTGGTGAAATCAAATAATTGGGGTGTGGGTGAGGTGCCTGTTGCTATCGATGGTCGACGATTCGGTATAGGGGTTGGACCAGCATACGAAGCGGCATGGATAGGAAGACCAGGTCGACTACAGGGATCAGCTTCAACATCAGCATTCCGAAAAACCTACATATCCTTTCCTATCCCTCCTAAACCCAAAGCGCTTTCACCAGTCGCCCCAAGTTTTCCACGACCTAAAACACCTGAAGTTGTTGAACTCATTCTACGTGGTCTAGGTGCTGGACTACTGGTGTTAACAGTAGGAGTAGTCACAGATGGACGTGATGCTGTTAAAAATGAAGTGGTATGTGCTGGGACTGATGAAGGGATAACTTGAGCAGGGGTCGTAGATTCAGATTGAGAAGTTACAGGTAACTTCGTCGATGACGATCCGTTATGAAGTGAAAGTAAATCTGAGAAGACAAATGATCAGTAATGTGTCCGAAAAATATCAAAGAAGATCAAAAGTCGATTGAGCGATTTGGAAGACTTTAAAATAGATTAAAGCCATAGAAATGATCTAGGGTCGCGAGAAGGCGAAAGAAGATGGAAGCTCACCAAAGGCATGGGCATGCATCTCACCATCTTTTCCATGTTCGCAAGGGGGTAGAAATGATGGATGTAGATGTTCTGTCTTTGTTGGTGCTGCTGCAGGCGGAGTTGATTGTTTGATTGACTTCAAAGGGGATGCTTGAGGTAAGGATGTCTGTGAGGGTGACCATCGGTTTTGATATTTCGGTCGATAAGGTGGTATGGCAAGTGGATGATCGAGAGAGTAGTAATGAAGCGAAGAGTGATGAGGAGTGAACATATTTGAGAAGTGTTGTTTATGTAGTTGAAAGTAGATGATAATGATTGCAAAAGTCGAAAGGGAGGAAAAAAGACGAACATTTGTCAGCTCTTTGACCTTTATTTTTTCTTTGGGTTCCACAAACAAAAAACGTCAAGTCTCATGATCTGATCCCATCAAACATGACAATGACATCCAAGCATACGCAATGATGGGTTAGGTTTAAATCAAATAAAGAAATTTTGAAACAACACAGAAAGATTAGCAGATCAAAGCGCCTGCCTGCACTGCGCCCTGTTAAGAATGAAATTTCCAACTTTTTTTTAAAATGTGTTTCGGATAGAAAAGGATAGAATTTATAAACTTACCTCATGTTTCATTGGTGGTGATCTCCATTGATTGAATGTATTTGAAGCTGTAGCTGTAGCTGTTGAGACTACTGTTGAGACGGGTGCCATGATGGATGGATGGATGGAGGGGAAGGGGCGGTGGGGGTGTTTGAGGAATTTATCCCCTGACTATTGTGTGTGCTGCTTGATGATGGTGATGACGGATTGAGTGGTTACGAAGTTGATGTAAGATGATAGAGGTATAGAGATGATCTATAACTACTAACGATGTAGAATAAAAAGAAATTATTGTCTACTCAGGTAAAAGTTACTTAAGGATATTTCGACACTTTACTGTACAGCACAATAATTTCATTTACTTGAATTTCAGAAATAAGTCAGTAGTAAGTAGGCAGTCAGTGTCAGGTGAGGGAGGCGTACTTCAACTCGGGTCATTCTTTATTACCCCATTAAGTAATTCTTATCAATCAGTTACAGTCACAGTCAGTCAATCCTTAAGGCTTTTTAAGGTGCAGCGGAACAAGAAACAAGGCAACTAGGCAAGTACAAGGTGTGGATCCTATTCATGCATGAGTAACAGAGAGTAGTAAGTCAACTCATTCTAGATTTCTGGAATCATATATCTGTAGTCTAGAATCTATCTCTCTTCCCTTCACTCTTCACTCGTCGTTCGTTTCATAATCCTGCTAAATCATAAGCTTATAAATATCCAGTCATGATAGACTTAGCTCAAAGCCTGAAGGGAAAATGCCATCCTTCATGCCGGACCGCACTGGATGTTAACCGGTACAATTACACGTATTTCGACGGTGGGGCGGTGAGACATTCACCGACATTTAAGTCAGCTGTAGCTACATGTATGATCACATCTGATCAATGATCTCCGTCAGATCTCTATGTGTTCTCTCGATGACACAAAGTGTTACAATCATGAAGATACGACTATCGAAACGAAATGGTGTAAAACTAATTTTTGCTCGCACAAAAGCAGCGGACATTGCCACTACATCAAAAAGTGCCACGTGGAAAATTGTTGTTTTCACGATTCAGCAATTCAGCTCAACAGAAAAGTTAAAACCATTTCATACCAACACCAAAAATGTCAAATACACCAATAGCAAGCTCCTCAAAACTGCCCCCACCACCATCCCCACTACGTACCAAACCCGCAAGAAAACCTAAATCCGCCCATCCAGACCACAAAACGACAACGATCAAAAAATATCCCATCCCCCTCCCACCACTACCCCAAACCTCTTCTCATCCAGCGAGCCAAAAAGTTCGTAAGGGCGGTAAGAAACCTCCTACATTGTCTATCAAGACTTTACAGGGTTTATCGACTGCTAGGACTGATAATCTTAAAGATGGATTTGGTCGGGAGGTGGTTTTCGTTACTAGACGGACTGGGTTGGGGATGCTTATTGGTAGATGTAGGGGTTTGGTCGTTAATGAGGGGTAGGTTTACTTTTTTTCGTTATCTTTAATTCGGTTTTAGTGCTGAGCTCTTGGATGTTGTATTAGATATACTCAATTAACTCTTCATGCTTTGTCGGCGGCTATCCCTCAGGCGTTACTTTTGTTACATGCTTTATTGGATGTTTTGCCTTATCCCATAGGTCCACGGGGAATGTGGTACGAAATAAAAACTGGTAGTGTGGAGTGCGTTGATGAAGTTCGACCTAGTGGAAATGGGAAGAAACCTAAGGGAGACGATGAAAGTCGTGGTGAAGGGGGTGATATGGATGTTGATGATAACGAGGAGGGTGGAGACGATGAAGAAGCAGAGCTTCTGGCTCGACTTGATGATATTGGTGGAATGGAGGAGGATGGAATAGAACGTAAAACAAGAATTAAAGTGAGTTCTTTCGTTCTTCATATCGAAACGTATTAGGAAATCCAACTGACCCCCAACTCAACAGTCATCAATTCAAATCGATCTCCACATCTCCTCCAGACCGAAACAAAAACCCATATCCATCGTCGACGAGAACAAAAACCACAAAACAGGAGTTGACAAAAACAAGGCATCACTCCCTGGTTCAATGCCAAGTAAAGTCCGTGCGAGTAAGAATCGACTTAGTAAGAAGAGGAGGATGGCTAGAGCTGCTCGACGTGGAGGAGATTCAGAGACTAATGAGGAAGATATGATGAATAGGGGTTCTGGGGAAGAGGCTATGATGAATGGGAGGAATGTTGAGGATGATGAGGAGGAAGTGCAAGAGACTTTGGAGCTGTGATTGATGATTCATACTTATTTGGTGTTGGGAACCTACCTCACGACGAGTCAGGTAATAACATTATGCATTGGTTGGAGAGATCATACTTCCCTATGTGATGCATGCTGATCATATACTTCAGTCCAAGACACTGATATATCCAACGTTAACACCCCCGAATTTCAATTTGAGCGCCACCTAGTCAGAAATGCCGTCATGCTCTGAATGGGTAGTAGTTACTAGAACTTATGCTTGCTCTTAGTAGACAAGATATTCACTTAACCTCCGTAGCTATACTAATATCTAGTTCATAATATATACATTATCATTCACATAGTAGAGACATCATATCTAGTATCATTCTCACTAAACCAAATTTCGGCGATTGAAGGAATCTCAATTCAAACATTAACGCAAGAACAACTCTTCGTACCTCTTTCAATCTAATCTCTCAACTCCATAAATACACTTATCTTAAATAAACCAAGACATTCAATAGGTGAGTAAAATAATCTTCTCCCATCACGATCTGGTTGTTTCAAATGTTGGTTCCTGTGAATCAACCATCCTTTGAAGTTTTGCGCCCTACTGTCTCGCCAAGATATGGAAGAAGGTACTTGAGCTCCACCCGAGCAAATCTCATATTTATGTGTCCGAGAATGATTTCATTCTCTTGATTGATATTCATCCAGGAAGTAGAAACTCAGAAAGGACTCCTCCATTGTTTTCCTCGTATGTTTTCGTCATTGGGTTCGATGTGCTCGAGCCCTACTCCACCCCACAGATCTCTTTCCCCCGTCACATCTCTTAAAATCTCATCATTAATCTTTATTCACATTGAATAAAATGCTGACAAGAGAGATATTTTCTTTCTATACAGCTCCATCAAATAGGATCAACGAGAACTCTACCGTCGCTTCTACTTGTAGTTCCACTTCAACTAGATCAAGAACCACTAGGTCAGCTGAGATTAGTCATTCTTCTCGATTACACATTGGACATCGAAATCAACCCTCTCGTCCCAATCGACATCTAGAAACACCAATTAATTGTTTACCACCATCGTCCGACCCTTTATTAAACATATTCAACATGTCAACCAGACCTTCATCATCTGGAAACGGTCGTCCGAACCATATCCCACTCCCTACCTCCCCCTTCAACAGGACTTCACCACTTTCAACACCGATCCCCACTCCTAACGGTAACACCCAACCGCCGTTATCACCAACTTCACCACGTAGTTCTTTTCTACCTAGTTTCATGAGAACTCGAAGTAGAGCCGCTACAGTTACCAATAGTAATAACCCTAGAGGCGATGCGTCACCTTCAGGTGTTAATCCTTTATCACCAGTTCCGTCTCGCAGAGAGGAGGTCACCAGACAGACTTCGAATACTAGGAATGATGGTGGTGGGGTAACGAGAAGTGTTAGCACACCTGGAAACGTTAGTCAAACGAATGGTACAACTACGACTGCGGGTGAGTCAATTTAAACCGTCAAATAACATTGCTGAAAATTGCATAGCTCCAGTATATCACCCACCCCCACCTCATGCAGAACAAATCGCCGGTAAAACATATAGAATAAAACTTGTTCCCCATCTGGAATCATCACGTTCAATCTCGTTCGAACCAGTGATCAGAGATGTCTGTCCAATCGTCGTTCCAGCAGAAATCGAACCGTCAGTCGTAGCCGCTTCAGTAACGACTGGTAAACCAATGAATGGAAGATTACCAGCGTTGTTATTAAAGATTGGTAGATTCACAGATAAAACCGCTAATCAATCTACATCGAATGCAAACGGTAACACCACCAACACCGCCGTCAAAGGTCGTACATTGACTTCAGGGGCTTTGTCAGCTTCTGGAACGGCCACTGAATTCGGTATCAACACTGCTGGTGGATTTGGCTCTGGTTCTGCTTCGGGTTCTAGACCTAATACCAACGCTGGTGGTTCCAATACGAGTCCTCCTCCTAGTATTCCAGGTGGAGGTGGGGACGTTTCTTCTAATAGAATTGCGTTCAGATCAAAAGTTGTTAGCAGAAGTCATGCGGAGATTTGGTGTGAACCAGGAGGAAGGGTGAGTGGAGGTGTTTTTTTTTTGTTTCGTTTCTGCATTATTAACATGCGTTAGTTCTTCATTCGTGATACAGCAAGTAGTTCTGGTACTTTCCTTAATCATATCAGATTGTCTTCGCCAAATAAAGCTTCCTCTCCTCGACCATTAAATGTGGGTCCCTCAAGAGGATCACGTTTTAGTGCCACTGACATAGTTTACAGGATGGCGATACTTTACAATTAGGTGTTGATTTCCAAGGTGGTGCCGAAGAAATGTTCAGATGTATCAAAATGAGAGTTGAACTTGCTAGAGAATGGCAGACTGGTGCTAACGCTTTCAAGTAGGTTTTTTGAAAGTCTCAGTCGAATTGGTAAACTGATGTTTTTAGCACAAACGCCTTGAATCAATTAAAAGTTCTCGGTGGATTACCTGTTACCCCTGCTAAATCGGAGGCAACTGGATCACCTTCAACCAGAAAAGTCAAAGCCAGTGTTACGGATTGTTGTATTTGTTTATTCTCTGTGACTGTTTGTCAGTCTTTGTTTATTGCGTAAGTTGATTCTACTTTGACTATGGATGTTATGCTGAGAAACTCTTAGACCTTGTTCCCATGTCTTCCATTACAAATGTATCAGACCTCTGTTGGTGAAACACCATCCAGGCTTCTCATGTCCTCTTTGTGTAAGTCGATAGAAGGTAGCCATTTACTAACAACCTCTTAGCGAACTTTCGCAAATCTAGAAGAAGACGTGGAGACGGAAGACGCTTGGGAGATGGCATCACGAAGAGCATCAGTGATATCAAGAAGAGCTTCCAATCATTCAATCCGACTTCCTCCAACTGTGGATACACCACCTGCTCATCCTGGTTCCCAAGCACTTCCAGGACCACCATCAACGGGAATAGGTTTCGGACCAGCTTCAGCTAGTGTTGACGAATTACTGGCAGGCGGCGAAAGTAGCGGTAGAACCAGTGAAGATGGGATGTCAGGATCTACACCTCTAGCCAGACAATCGACAGTTGTCCCAACGTCAGAGGAGGCACGTCAGGTTCCAGATGAGATGCCAGGATTATCAGAAGAAGACGATTACGATAATCTTCCGAATCTGAATCGATTAATGGGTGACACACGTATCAGTGAACCTATCTCTGTGGCCGTACCAATTCTATCAGGTTGGACACCAGGTGGGAACAATTCATTCGAAGCTGCTACACCGATGAATGAGGTTTTCTTATCGACACTTGCGGGGAGCGTACATCAGGTATTAGATCAAACGAACGAAGCTAGTGGCAGTGGGAGTGGATCTGGAAATCAAGAAGAAGCCGATGTTACAGCTGCTGGATCTGGGTCAGACGGGAACACTAGAAAGAACGAAATTAGACAAGAAGGAAGGGACGAGAATGATTTGATGTTCACTTAAATATTGTGGTTTTTGGAATAGTAGAGTGGAAAAGTGGGAATTCATTTTATTGTATACTGTAAACAAAGTTTTCTTGTCGTTCAATTTGTAATGCAAAAACCGTTTTCTTGTTCTGTTGCACCCACCTCTCACCCTCATCAGGGGGAAAACATTCCTTTGACGTTTTGATACTTGATCCCTTGTTACATGATACTGGATGATATCATTCCATTGATGAGTCGATGAGTTGAGAGGTATGAAAAGTGTATAATTGGGATACTTTGTTTTGACCGATTTATGAAAATTTTGTCTTTGAGGCAGATCTTTGATAATGAGCGAAATTTATGAAAACCCGTAAGTCCACCAAAGAAATGTTTCACTTGCGTTGGAAACCACAATGAAAGTCTTTGACGTTAATCAGCTACGTCCATCGAAAACCCACTCATAATCTCAAACCAAAACCAAAAAACGCAAACCCAAACTCGATCGCAGAATCAAAGAAAGGATCCGAATCGGCCCTGGCATTCAAAAACCTGGGGATTCATGTGAGTCCAACAACTCAGTTAGACATAGTAACACCGTAGTCTAGGGGAATCAGCTATGTGTATAGCGTGTTGGACTTGTTGGTGTAGACCTTGCTTTTGTTTTTGTGGGGATTGCTGTGGAGAAGTTGCTCGGGGTTCTTGTGAAGCTTGTTTTTGACGTGAAGGTTTGGTTGGAGGGTTTTGCACTTTGATAGCGAGAATTACTTTTGATGAATATCCGTAATTTTACTCTTTTTACTCAGGCAGATAGGGTATAGCGCTGTGACAGTGGTCATGTCGACAGAACTCCTCGTTTCCTTGCGTATCGACAAAGGTCAATACTTGAATCATGTCGCACTTTGGGAATTCCTTTAACTTTTTCCCCCATAGTTTCAAACTTGTTGAAAGGGAACAAAGATCCGTTGTACAAGTACAGTATTTCCATAGACTCGTTGGGGACATGAAATATCTTACCATAGATCAATAAATCGTACACTCTCACCGAAAAATAAACGGGCAATTTGAGATATCAAGTGTGAATCACTACATCCAACTAAAATGACAGAAAGAACCCAATACAAGTAGGTTCCACCGACTTGGGAAATCCACGTACAGTACTAACCCGTTTTAGCTATAACAGAAACCAAATGACCACTTCACCATCACAAGAAATCGAAGAGAAACCTTCGTACAGACATAAAACATGGGATCTGTTGTAAGTCATGTCACCTGATAACCGTTTACTCCAGCTCACTCAGTCACTTTAGACAAGGTGAACGTGGATTCTGTCTCTCTGTTGTAGCTTGCTGCTGTTGTCCTTGTTTATGTTGTTTTGCAGATTGCTGTGCTGATCTTTGTTGTGATGTTTGTGAGAACTTTTTGTGATTGGGTCCAAATCTTTGGTCTTAGATAGCTTCTGTGGATGGATCATGTAGAGATTAGATTGTATTTATGTATCTTGTCTTACTCGCATTTCTTGTTCACCCCATCGGGGTACTTTCGTTCCAGTAAGAGACATACACCATAACTATAATTCTATCCTTTACACTACAAATAATCGATTCCCCAAATAAAAAGTAAACATCTTATGATCCACCACCCCCACCACATCCACCACCGCCTCCTCCACATCCTCCCCCTCCTCCTCCACAGCCACCGCCGAAACCTCCTCCGAAACCACCTAGAATCGTAGTGTCAATCCAGGTCAATATCTTGAAAATGATCACTCACCCAGACCGCCACCTAGCAAAAGGCCTCCACCGAGACCAAGTCCTGCACCGGCTGCTAATGGTAGTCCTAGACCCATTCCTCCTCCATAGCCATAGCCCCTTCGACCGTAACCACCACCATAGCCTAGAAGCTAGTTAGTAACTTCAAGATTAAAAATGACAAGATGATAACTGACCATAACCGTATGGATCGTAGATTCCTCCTCCACGACTGAAAGGTCCCATAGGAGCCGCGTAGCCATAGGGATCAGCAGCATACATCGATTCTGCCAAGTGTCAACGATTGATCACGAACACAGGACAAGGTGCTACTCACGATAACTAGGATCGTTCAAACGCTGTTGAATAAGCTTTTGACGTCTCTCTTGGTATTCCTGACGAGCTTGCTAGAAAGGAAGTTAGTTCCGATTCTTTTTTACAGGAGCCCAACTAACCAAGATTCTACGTTCCTGCAACGCCCGCTGTTCCCTTCTTTTCTGTTTCTCAGCAGCCCTCTCTTCCTTGGTTCCAATCATATCATCTTTCTTCCTCTGGAACCAATTCCTCTTTTCAGTACTTTTAGAAATAGAAGTTCCGTTGGAGGAAGGAACATCTCTAGCATTCAATCTTTGTTCTTCAAGAGCTAACTTTTCATTCTCAGCTTTCCTTCTGAACGCTTGAGCTTCCGCCGAATTCGGATGAGCTGGATGATCTTCTGGTAAAGTACTTAAGAATCCTGGATCATCGTATGGATGAACCCAGATTGAACGTTTGGTTTTTGTGTCGACGTAGAAATGGTGTTCTTGCCTGAACAAACATCAGAATACCGAAGAACAATCTTGTCGCCACTCACTTTGTATCGAAACATCGTACCCAACCTTCCGGTAATTCTCTCGATTCATCATCCATACTTCTTCTCTCCTCGTCGTTGAGTCCATCATCGACATTCAAACGTCCGTCTGAACTACCTGTTGAAGATATACTTGATGACATCCTGTGCATTCCACCGTTTGGCATATCGATTGGTTTTCCATTTGCACCTTGGGGTGTTGTTACTGATACTGCAGGTGCACCGTTGACTCCTGTTGCAGCGCCATACGATGGTGGTGGATCTGATGGCATTGTTGTTTGTTTGTGTTGTAGATTGAGTAGAAATAGTTGAATTAAATGGAAGAAGGAAAGGAATGACACAGTTGCTACAGTGTGATACGATGAGTATTGTTTTGGCTCTTAGTGGCGATCCACCTTACGTCATCCGGTCAATCCCTTACAAAGTCCAGTTCTTGGGAACAAAATATCAACTAACTACTGAAATCCGGCTTCTTCTGAACTTCGTTCATGTTGACCAGCTGCCTTCCTTGACCTTCTCAACAACTCACCTGAAGTCCACATCAATATCAGCATCATTCAAATGGCAACTCCATGGTATATCCTTACTTTAGAAGGCAGTCGTTAAAAGTTCACTGAAAGGGCAGACCAGAAAGGTGGGGAAGGTTTATATTTATCGAGAACCATGCAGTGAAATGACATTGCACAACTAAGAGACTGATGAAAACGATGTTGAACAGACATTGACGGCTTTGTAGGTCAAATGAAAATCAACTCAAGCGCACAGAGTGATACACTTACACCATAAAAGAAAATAGTCTATTCCCGCAAATCTCCGTGTAACACAACTTACCGGGTCACCTTGCTATTTACATTGGGAGAGTGGTTTTCTCATCTTTCTCTTATCTCTTGATCAAAATAACTAGATTTATATCATTATTAACTTACATTCAAACCTTTCACAGATGCAAACCAACCATGTCTCGTACGCTGTACTCGCCTCGTATTCGTGTTGCTGATTGAAAGGATGGATTGTGTAGCTGACGTTAATGGAGTCATCTGAAATACTGACATTTGCTTCTTTCCTCCTCCTCCTGTCCCATCATAAATTCCGTCCTTCAAGATGACAATAAACCGCTCACTGTTGTCCTTTCTTGACACTTGCTTCCCCTTCACAACCTCGTCAACATCTTGTCCGTCGAAATTTAAAACATCAATTGATAAACAATGAAAATAAAAACATAATAAATTGGCATGTTCGTTTCTTCTATCATACAACTTATAATATCTCTTGAAGCTCACTTTCATGCCTCGTACTAGACCAGATTCAACGCTCGCTCGTGCAGTTTTAGCTGCTCCTTACCCTCTACCTACGCTGGTAAATCGACAGGTATCCCTTGAGCCTGTCAATGGTGACATAAAACCCAATGTCTCTCTTTCAAGACCTGTTCAGCAATATGTCGAAATCAACTCAAGTATCAATATCCCCTTCGCAGACGCTTCTTCGCAACCATCGCAAGAGGTCGTTCAACATCATTCTAGACCACCGACACCGATTATCAAACCTCTTCCGAAACGGTCCCTCGTTCGACGTACAATTCTTAATCCTGTTGATGAAGAGGTCATGTCTGGTATCGAGGAAGGAATAGGTCGTTTAGGTCGATATAAGAGTACCAGAAAGGAAGAGGTAAGTTTTAGTCATGTTTGGTGTCTAACTACACAGGATCCAACCACGCCCAAAGCCAGTCATTTTCTAAACTCAACAAGAACCCAATCACCTTATTTACCAACCACACAATTAAACCGAAATTTGAAATCGTGGATAACACCTTCGACCAGTGAAGTATCTAAGTCAAAGCTTTATAACGACAATCATCAAGTCTCAACACCAATCAACCAACTTCGAAATCGACTCTATCCAACGCCCAATTCACTTTCAAGGAGTGAAGGTAAGAAACGGGTCGTTTACGTCACAGAATCCGAATCCTCAGGATCACCACCATCTGATTCAGATAGTTCAGATGGACAAGCTGATGAAGAAGGAACGATTCGTCATAGATCACCTCAAGTAAGTTGACCTTTCTGACTTTGAACTGAATCTCTTCAAGCTTTCTATTGCGGCACCACCGTCAATTCGAAGATATCGTCGTCACGATCAACCGAAGCCGTTATTCATTGGTCAGACCAATTTAACTCCGTTCACTTTCATTCCTAATTCCAAGAAACCTCACCTACCTGTTCACGACGGTTACGCGTCCGAAGCGACTTCCGTTCAAACTGCCGTCGCACCACCGAAACGATTCAGACGATTGAAATCTAAAGACATAGCTCGACAATTGACTTATGAGAATCAAGCGGTAGCTTCACCTTCTCAAGGCCCGTCAACCAGTCAAACGAGGTTGATCCCTACAACTCCGACACGGGATCCTCCTCCTCAATATCTCTCGTCAAATTCTTCACCGTTACCTCACCTCTCACCTCCACAATTCGCCAAAAAATCTCAATCCCCTATCCCAATACCGTTACTTCCATTTGCGCAACCTAAACTTCCAATTGTTTCACATGAACCCTCACCATCACCAATGGCAATGTCGATAGATCCAAGATCATCGGCTGAGGGATCTAGAGCTAGTTGGCCGCATCCTTTGAATCCTCGTGAAGTCTTTAGACCAAGAAGCGCGATAGGTGGAAGTGGTAGTTTGATGGATATCTGTGAAGAAAGTGAAGACGCCGCTGAAGGTGATCAGTATGCACACGGTGTCAACCAGGTAATCGATTATTCAACACCAATTCAGCATCAACTTCAACCTCAAGCACAATTCCCAACTCAACAACTCACAAATCCATCACAGCAACCCATCAAACGAACGACAGAAATACCATTCGCTAAAGCCTGTCAAAATTTCCTTTTAGCCAGACGAGCGCAAGCTTCTAAACGAAGAAAACTTGTTGCTGAACATTACAAGAGACGAGCTTTAGAAGACAATGTTCAGGTGTTCAAAGAACTTGAGAAAGGTGTCGAGAGGTTGTTCCCGCCAACGATGACTTCTACTTCTTTACCTTTGGTGTCTAATTCAATCAATAATCATCCGGTAGAAAATATAGTTCAGCATACGATACCTATCCGATCGATCTCGTCGATAGCGAGAGTCGACGAGAGTAAACCACCAAGAAAACGTCGACGTTCTCTATCCCCTTCTTCGGCTTTTGATGAACCACAGGGAAATTATTTTAATCCATCGTCTTGGAATAGAAATTTGATTTCAAGGTTAACCCCATCATCACAAACTCATAGTTCGTCCAGTAGATCTTTAACCCAAGGTTTGGGATTAGGTTTGGGTCAACCGTTATACGATCCAAATGAAAGGTTCGATCATGGTCAACACGAATCGAAATTACTTTCACCGGCTGTTATCTCATCTCCCATTCCTAGTCGATCAGCTTCATCTTCATTCCGTAGATTGTCTTCACAAAATCATGATCGAAGGGAATCTTGGTCAACAGGTGAAAGACGTCGTTTATCTTTACCTCGTGACGAGGTCGAGTCTTCGCAAAGAATGAGAATTCCTAGTAGAGGGAGATCTATGGTTAGGGATGTTGATCGTGAAGCTGATCGACAGGAATCTATGAAAAGTAGATTCGGTAGGATCAGGGAATGGGCTAAAGGTGGAAGTGTGACTAGATGGTAGATATTTCTGTTTGTATTGTTAATGATAACTTTTGTGTAATCTTGTAGGATATTGTTTAAATTTGTATTTTTTGCATATCATACCGTCACTTTGAGCCAAACACCTATCATACAGACAGCCAACATTTCCAATCTAAATTCATGTTTATTGATGCCAAACCTTCATTCACCCAGAGCAACCGATTACACTAGACCATCATACAATGACAACGCCTGTGAGCAGAATCAGTAAATTCCACTTTGAATAAAAGAGGTGGTCGACGTACCTGCACAATAGTTGGATCTTGTTTACTACCTTCTTTGAACTCTTCAAAAGTGAGTTTAGCGTCCTTATTTCTATCCATGTTTCTGAAGATTTTGTCGACTCTCTGGAAGAAGGGGAATTGGGTTAATGTCTGTCTTAAAGTAACTATGTCACCCACCTTCTCGGGAGTATCCTCATCTTCTGGAAGTCTAACCATCTGACCAGTCATTTTGTAGATTGATCGAACGATTTGAAGCATTTCATCATAAGTGATAAATCCATCTGAATTGATATCGTATAATTGGAACGCCCCTAGGAGAATTAATCATGGTTCGAGGTGAGGAATCGGTTAAGGGGTAACGACTTACATTTCAATTTTTCATCGAGTCTACCTCTAGAGGTCACTGAGAGTGCACAGATGAATTCCTGTTTAGATTATGAGTTTGAGTTTGAGTAGATAACGAAGGGATTTACCTTGAATTCTATGGTCCCAGATTTGTCTTCGTCAAATACCTAGTCATACAGCGTTAGCGAACGTTCAATAGGAGTCCAGCCAAACTCACATTAAATACATAATCAGCGAATTGACTTGGATCACCGAACGGGAAGAATTGTCTGTAGATCTTTTTGAACTCTAGAAAGGGTGGTCTTGTTCAGTCTCTGATCTCCTTTATACGAGATATAGATAATTCATTTGGACTCACCCTCTTTGTTCAATTCACCACCTGGACAATCTTTCAGGAATCCTTTGTACTAAAACACGATAAGATACTGACGATATTGATGTACAACTAAAATTGCTTACCCATTGTTGCAATTCCTTTATTCTTCGTGTTAGTGATATGCCCTATCTCGGTCCAGAGTCAACTTACTTTCTTGTCAACTGCGATTGAGGTTGTCAGCGGTTGCAATCTCCCTTCAACGCGTAGCAACTCACAATAAGTGTTCTTTTGTAATTCTGCAAGTTCATCTGCTGAGAGTTTCGATTGTGTTTTACCCATTTTTGTTTACAGTCAAGTCGATCAAGTTGGATGATTTGTTTAAGGTGTTGGTCGAATGAGATATAGATCAATCAATCACGTTGAATTCGACACGTTAATGTTTGTGGTGAAAATGTGACTTTTGAAGGATAAAGGAAGATGAACAATGATAAGATCGATAGTAAACAACGACAGATGGCTAGATAGTTTTAATTTTCGTCAGCCAAGTGGTCGAATTACACAGCAAATACACTTACTCTTGGCAGTTAGATTTCGATGACAGGTGATGTTCAGGAACTACTATGGAACGAGTAGTTTGAGTAACTTTAAGAGTGATAGATCTTCGATGGTTCTGTGTAATTGCACTCTGGATATTCTCTTGTGTTATTAGTTCAGAATGAGACTTATAGTGAGACAAGGATAAAGTAAGTTGGATAGTACTAGGTAGTTAGAACCGCAGCCCCACTGATCCACTGAAACTCGGTGACGCTGGTCGGAGTCGGAGAACAAAGTGGCAAACCCGTTTCAGTGGCATTACAAATACATGAAAAAGATCGTAAAATAACTATGGTATCACCATCCTTCGTTACCATGTACCAACCCCTCAAAACTCATTCCGGAATGTTCATCAAAAGGTAAAGCATCCATTGGAACTTCACTACTAGGTGGTAGAATTTGCGTACCGGTGCTACCGTTCCAGCGAAGTTGTTGATTTTGGTGATGAAGAGGTAATGGAAAAGATTCAGTGACTGGTGATGAATTCGTGAAACCAAAGATGATATCTTGATTCGAACTAGAGGTGGGGTGTTGATTGGTGAAATTGAAAGTTGTCGTTAGGTTAGGCGAGAATGGTAAAGCTTGATCGTAGGTGTAATAATCTTCTTGAGGTTGTGGAAGAGGTTGGGGATAGACGTATTGGGTGTTTGAAGTGTCGTTGACATTGAAGTTCATTTCACGATTTTCGTATTCTGTGGAGTTGGATGAGTTGATTTTACGTTAAGAGATACGTCTACATACGGTCATTTAGATTTGGATACAGAATCCCGTTTTCAGCAAGATTAGGATTCGAATTAGCGTTAGAGCCCCATCCAGCTAACGGATAAGACCAATTTTCATTGTTTCCACTGGCGTTGCCATTCCCATTCAAATCGATCTGAAGATGTTGCTGCTCACGAATCAAATTTTGATTTTCATTCGGGTTCAAAAACGGAACGAAACTTTGTGAAGGATCGAGTTGTAACGGTTCAGGGGAGTTGGTATATTCGAACCGAGTGTTACTGTTACTGGCATTGTTGATTTTGGGATTGGTTTGGTGGGAACGATCGTCGACAGAGTTGGCTCGTGATAGGGACCTATCTGACCAATCGACAGAGACTGAACTCCTTTGACGAACTTGAGCTCTGAGAGCTCGTAAAGCCCCTTTAGACAATTCACAAGCACCACTTCCACGTCTTGATGATCTAAAAGTATCGATTTAGTTAAGTAATCTGGTTGAATGACCTACTTATCAACACCCTCAACTCGAGTCAGAGATTCACTTGAAGCAGAAATCTTGTCTTTAATCTCGCTCTCTAACGCCCGACCGTTTTTACCTTTTAACAGCAGTTCAGCTACCGAACGACATTTTTCCTCTTCGGCTGAATCTTTTCTGACACGTCGACGAATCACGTTGGTACGTCGATAAACGGGCTACGGCAAACATGAGTAAATTCAATTCAGATGGACGTCTCAAGACCTACTTGATATCTATACCCCGGGTATCTGAATCTCGTCAATTACCTGTTGACGTAGTTTTACTCACTTTTTCGCATGTTCCTCCTTCTCAATCCTAGCTAAATCATTGAAATGAGCTTTCTGTTCAGGCGAAGCCTAAACCCATCGACATCGAATCAGAAATCAATGCCCTCTTGTAAACCCAAACCCACCTCAGACCACATCTTGGCAGTTATGATAGAAACGTTCTGATGTCTCATCTCAACACTCGGCGGGATGAGTTTAGAATCGACGACATGTTTACGGAAGAGGATGAAAGCGTTTCGAGGTCTAGGGATATGTTCTGGATGTTGCTAAACACATGGGTCTGTTAATCTCACCCCTTTTTTTGTAGGAAGATTTGACGTACTTTTCTAGCATGGCTGATCTTCTTCTTATCAGTTTCGCTTGATTTCTTTGATTTCTTGGATTTCGATGTGGTAGCCGTGCCACCAGCTTTGGCAGTGTGAGTGGCAACGTCAATCGTTTGAAGTTTCTGATTGACATCCTTCCTCGCTTTCCCAGAGATTTTAACAGATTGCTCAGGGACGAAATCTTGATCATCCTCATCCTCAACATCATCATCAATCAAATCCTCACTTTCATCCCCATCCCCATCCCCAATCTCCACCAGTCTATCCTTAGCTCTAAAGAAATTAGGATCAATAACCAAACCTCCCACCCCAAGTTCACTCCCGTTCGCACTCCCACTGACCCCGGAGAAAACAGATAACGACCGATACCGTCCACTCTCAGAGATGGAATCGCTGTTCTCCCCATCGTAGCTGTTCGAGGTCATCGTTGACCAACCGGTTTTGTTTGACATGAAAGAATCGATGGATGTCGTGAATAAATTTGAACGATGGGTACGGAGAGTTGGTTGGAGATAGGTTTGGGTGGGTGGGGTGAGATTGGTTTGGTAGTTTAGCGTTTGGTGCGTGGGATCGTAGGTGTTTTCGATTGTTGGGAATTGTGGGGTTGGTGGTACTATTTGAAGGAATTCATCTGTGGGGTTTTGGTTAAGTGCTTGATTTCAGTTGGAGGGAGGTGACACTTACGTTGATGATCGTTGGAATCCATTAGATCCCTTTCGGTCCAACTTGAAAACATCGAAAAAAGGTTCTATCGACTGGCTAGCAGAGAAATGTAAATTTCAAAATGAAAACCCAAGTATCAAACTCGAAAGTAGCTTTTGTCGTACACAAGATCTAAACCTGATCCAGAACACCAAAACAAAAAACAATTTAACAGAAAAATCAAAGAATGAAAATCAATCAAAGTTCCTTTCCTAAAAAAAGCTCAGAGATGAGATGAATTGAAGGAAAAAACGAAAGACAAAGGGAAAGAAGGTTGCTATAAGATTAAGATGGGTATTTTGACTAAAGACGATTAATATAGAAATATCAGTTCAAAATTTTGAAAAGTGATGATGCGGAATCAGGAGAACGGGGGTTGATAATAGATGTGCAGAAGGGAGAAGGGGTTGAGGGGGTTAAAGATGATCGATATTGGTTATAACATCACTAACCCTCAGTTTCAGCTGATACTTTGGAAAGGTCTACTGCGTAAGGAGGTACTTTCAAAGTCCTTTATAGAAAGGGGGAAAGGGTACCTTGGGAAATCAGCTTGGTGGTGAATATCTGAATCGGTTACTGATTTTGTGCATGTGCATGTATCGTAAGTGCTTATGTTGTTTGGTAAGTATGTGCCGGAAGGTAGATGTTAGATCATGATGATCTAAATGCCACCACCGAGAATCGCCACATCAGAATCTCTGCTGTTTCAGAACGACTGAGCATCAAAAAGGTATGCATCTCTTACGATACATACATCCCTTCCGACAACTACACTACAACACTGAAAACGTGGTCACTTGGAGATCAAAACCTATTTTACTTTTACGTCATTAACGATATTGATATCCCGAAGGTGGGGGTTGATAACCTTGAGATGGAGGGTATTGTTGTAGCGGTTGAGATGATTGTGGGGTTTGATAGGGATAGGAAGGTTGTTGAGTTGGATATTGATATTGTTGAGCGGGTGGTTGGTGTTGATGTTGCTGTTGCTGTTGCTGTGGTGGGTTATACTGTTGGGCCTGAGGTTGGTGTTGTGGTTGTGGTTGAGATGGATATTGATACGTCGGTTGATAAGAGTACGATTGACTGGGTTGAGGCTGGGGCTGAGGTGGTGCAGGCGGATTTTGATAATACGATTGCGAAGGACGCGGTGGTGGAGCAGGATAAGATGGTGTAGAAGGGTTCGGTGGTTGATATCCCTGCGAAGGTGGTGCTTGAGGTTGGTAACTACTGTTGGAAGTGTAAGAAGGATATTGGGGTTGACTAGGTCTACTAGGTGGAGGTGGATAAGGGGACGATGCAGCTGGAGGAGGGTAAGGATTACCAGTCACGGAACCATAAGAATTCTGTCGTTGAGGCGATTGCTCTTGTCTATAACTTTGTGGTGGAGGTGGGGAAGTGGTAGAAAAAGCTGAAGGTAGACTGGGGAAACTATTGAAATCATACGGTGAAGGTGATTTTGAATTCTGTTGAATCTGACTAGGCGGCGGTGGGATAAAAGACGGTGTAGAGGGTTTCGGAGGTGGTGGTGGGAGACTACCATAAGCCTTTGGTTGAGATAAAGGTGAAGGTGAGGTATAAGGCGATGAACCGATCGAAAGATTCGTTAGTTGAGATTCAATACCTCGAGAAGCAGGTGGCGGTGGTGAACTGGCGATACGTTGTCTAGTCTCCAATTCCGATATCAACCTGTTTCTTTCACTCTCCCTAGTCGAAATGAAATTTTTAATCTCCCTCCTCAAATCGTTAACAACACCGTTCAAACTTTCATAATAACTTAACCCTTTCGTCGCGCCATCTTGAATCTCAAGATACCCATCCCCGGCTATATTGATCTTCTTCTCCCAATCCTTGATCCTTCTGTTTGAATCTTTTGAATTTCTTGATCGCTCTTTGACACCTTTACCTTTTTCCACTTGTTTAACCAACATCTCCAGTTCTTGAAGTAAAGATGATGAGGCTTGAATAGCCGCTGCTATTCTTCCTTGATACGGTCGGAATTTTTCAAGTTCACTGGCGAAAAGTTGAGGTTCGACGTTTTGGGATCGACGGTTTAGGAGTAACAACGAAGAGACGTCGTCGTTTTGGATCTAATCGTTAGCGAGATTAAACTTGGGACTAACCTTTTCTTTCAAATCTTTCAAAACTTCATCCCTCTCTTTTCTGATCTTACCCAATCGATCCAATTTCTCTTGAGCTTCGTCACAAGCTTTAACCAATTCCTCTTTCTCCCTGACGTCCAAACCACCACTAGCAGTCACGTCGTCATCAAGATCCAACAAACTAACGTTGTTGTTAACAGGTTGAGGTTGTACACCGTTCGCGATTTGTTTCACTAATTTTGAAAGAGCGTCTTCTGAGGAGGAAAGAATGGATAGCTCGGGTTGGATGGTTTGATATAGTGAGGTAAGATGTGAATCGGATGAGGCTGCTGTGGATAAAGATGTTAGATTCGAGGAGATGGTGGACCGGAAATGAGAAGTCTGGGAACCAGACGGTGATTGAGTAAAGTTTGGTGAATATTTTGCCTGTACATTAGAACCGCGTTACATCTGAACTCACCCTGGCCCTCTCGCACTCCCTACTTTCGTTATCTAACAAACTACCCAACCCTCTCAGTTCACTCTCACATTTCCCCCGTTCACTCTCAAGTTGTCTCAACAACCCATCAACCGAAGCTCCACCCCTGATTTGATCGGCATAACGTCGAACACTCGAACTCAGTTCCACATCATCCGACCCATCCTCATCATCAATTATCTTTCTCCATTGACCAACGACACCAGGTAAACCTAAATGTTCTAGTGAAGCTCTAATCTCCCCCTCTGAAATATCGACACGCTCGTTCTCGCCTCTAACGACTTTGGCTTTTTCTTCAGAATACACTGAAGCGGATTCATGCACTGCTAAAGGGATTAGACGGATGAAAATGTCGGGTCCGATTAATTTTGATACTTCAGGATTACCGTAGACTTCTTGAATGGTTATTGGAGTCGCTGGTGGTAATTTTTCAATGGCAGGTAAAGAAGCCTCGGAAGGTAAGATGTCATGATAGATCAAATCGTTATCTTTAGTTGCCTGAACTTTGTTCTCCGAACATAAAGCAGAATGAGCTTTCGTGATCTCGGCCAAACTCGTTGCTGAATCCGAAGGTAAACTTGGTGTAGCCGTCGAGACGAATGTGTAACTGAAAGAACTTGCTAAACGCGAAGCTTCTTGAGCCAAGTTATCGGCCAAAGTCATTCTAACCAACGCAGCTCCATGTTTACCACCAGCGGCATCAGCAGTCGATCGATAATATTGAGCAATCGAACCGAAAAGTTTCCCTTTGATCTGTAAAACGTATAACCAATTCCTGTCCAGTATACCTTTCCCTTGAAATTCTTTAATCTCGTCAACAAGTCCGTTATACATTCCAGCTACTTGATTAGCAGTCCTGCAAATCAAACCAGGTGCTTTCTTCTCTCCGATCAATTTCTCTGTAAAGATTTCAGTAGCTTGGGCAAGTGTTATGCCGATTAACAGATGGATGATCTCTCTGGAGAGATCTGTTGAAGGGGCGTGGAGAAAGTTTTCGTTGATGTAGGTCAACATCCCGGCTGAAGCTCTTGAATTGTAATACGCTCTTTTGACTCCTTCTGGATCAGCTCTAGAGGTTGACGAGGCTAGGGAAGAAAGGACGGAAGATAGTAGATGGATGATTGAAGCTTTCTCGAAAGCTAATGAAGTCTGGGTGGTGAGTTTGGAAGTGAAGGCGTCGTGCCTATAGATTAGTGATTATCTCCCAATGAAGCCTACCATGGGAATTGGACTTTGATCTCTGCGAATCGAAGTTCGAGTAATTCCAATTGACCGAAATATTTGTACAACAAATCGCGGGCTAGAGTAAGACTTCAACTCTATCATCAACCTACCTGTGGTATCACTTCCAGCACCTCTAACAGCATCCTGTCTACAACGTTGTAGAACTGAGCATTCCTCTGAATAAGTGTCGGGAGCTTCACCGTAGGAATGAGCGATGATACCTCTGATTGGGTTTGTCCAGTCTACGTCTGAGGTTGTTTTCTTTGGTATGGAGATGAGAGGCGATTGGTTGGCCATGGCGTTGCTTTGGTGTGCTGGCTATTGTGTGTGATAGAGTAGAAGGAGGTATCAGGATAGTGAGTGACTGAGTCATATGCATACTGTGCAGTGGATCCGGGGCCACGACTTGGGATAAATTGTAATTAATTATTTTAAATATTGCTCCTAATCTCTAACCATAACCATCAGCCACAACCACAACCACAACCAACAACCAATACAAGCAACAATGTCAACATCAGCTTCAGCTTCAGCATCGTCAGCTCCAAGAATACCTCAAGGAGAAGTCATAATGGAGGTAAGTCCCTTTGTTAATCCCGACGCTAGCCAGAAGCTAACCTCAAACAAGTTCGCAGACGGTGGTTCATACATCAAACGTCAGTCGGAGAAGTTACGACACATCATCCCATAACTAACACCGCCAATAGATAAACTCGAAAACGCCGTTCTCGATCTAGAAAAGAGAAGGATCACGAAAGAGGAAGGGTTGAAAGCGCAGAAAGCTATGGAGGCTTTGGAGGTTACCAAGCCTGTTGCTCCAGCTGCTAAAACGGAGGATGTGGATTTCATCGTAGGTGTCAGATAATTTCAAAGACGGTCTAGTGCTCTACGATTGGACTGCGATTGACTGACCATTTACCAGATCGCTCAATTCCCCTCGATAACAAAGGATTCGGTGACGGCTGCGTTGAAAGAGAACAATGGAGATTTGGTCAAAACTTTGATTAGTCTTGTTCAACCCAAGAAAAGAGCTAGATCTGTTGATGGTGGTGCGGAGGTTAAGGCTTAGAACGAAAGACATAGGTATTGTCGTAGGGTTTGATCAGAGAATAGAAGTAGATCAAGTTAATACCACGAAGGCTATACCAACATCTATGATACCAACATGCAATGCGTAAATCCAATTGATAATGATTACAGTATCCAACCGAGCCTCGACCAGAATGAGAGACATAGGTGGATAATCGTAAAAGGTTTGATCAGAGGATAGAAGTAGACTCAGGTTGTAAACACGAAGGCTATACCATCATTTTGAATCCTCAACATGAAGTGCGTAAAATACAATTAAATGATACAATTCCAGTATGCGAGTCATGATCCCATCCGAGTTACCCTAAACCTCCTCCAAAAACCCCTGTATGATCAACCGTTCGATCCCACTCCTCGCCAATCTAAATCTTTCACCTTTCCTAAAATCAATCTTCTCCCCACCTTCCAAAACCACCTCCCCAGCATCCTTGATAACCCTAACGTCAACCATCAATTCACCAGGTGGTCTATCGATCCCATGAGTTAAATCCAACACATCCAAGAAATCAGATTTATAATCGAGTAGTAAATTGTTGTAACCTCTTAAAAAATCTATTTCTTGGGGTGAAAGTGATGATCGTAAATCTGAATTATCATTTTCCATCGTGGAAGTCGTTGGAATCGAATCGTTGGGAGCTAGAATGAAAGCTAAAGCACCACCAGCGTCCCACCATCGCTCCTTCAAACCTCCAACCCTGTTATGTAGATACGCCAGTAAACATCTTTTATTCCTTCGAGCAGCTAGATGTTGAACGGTGAGGTTACAGACTAAACTTTTATCTTGGGAGAGCGAGAGTTGACCGTGTGATTCGGCGGCGGTGGTTATTGAGGTTCCTAGTTGTCTGGTTTCTAGACAGATGGAGAGGATCAGGGGGAGGGCGTATTTGGGGAGTGGGAGTTGAGGGGTTGTGGAGAGTGTTGAACGGTGGGAGGCGGTTACTAGTTGGACTGCTAGATCGCCGTACATGGGTGGGGGCGTTGGAAGCAAAAGAGGTTTAGTTGTGGTGCAGGTTACACTGATGGTGTTACTTGATATGTCTTCTTGCTGTTGTCGTTACCAGAAGTATAGTTGTCACTGTCAGTTGTATCGTTGTCACTGTATCTACACGTCGCGTCTATCCTAGTCGGTTTTGATCGGCGATAAATCCGTTACCGCAATCCACGTTGTGCCACAGCCAGCGGTATCCGCTATGGTGAAGTTGAAAGCCATTGACTACATCATACTTTTTTACTCTAAATCTCTCTTTAGCATTTATTCTCCCTACCCCTACACTCACTCACTATGCTACGTCAATCAATTCGTTCTGCTACCGGTGTGGCTCGTTTAGGTAGGTCAACAGAGATCAGAGACAACCAGGCGTAGCTCCCACTGACACCCACCCAGCAAGAACCTTCTCCTCCTCAGCCGTTAGAGGTTCATACGAGGACACAATCAAGAACATTCTCATCAGTGAGTAGCTAAGAGTCCATCACCTGACACGCTAGACAAGGATACCAAAGTTCTCGTCCAAGGTTTCACCGGAAAGACTGTGCGTTCACTCCTTTATCCCACCTAACTCCTTTGTAGGGTACTTTCCATGCTCAACAAGCTATCGAATACGGAACCAACATGATTGGAGGTACCAACCCAAAGGTCCGTCCCTTATCCTCTCACTAAACCAGACTAACCTTTACCTCACAGAAAGCTGGCCAAACCCATCTCGGGCTCCCAGTCTACGGTTCAGTCAAAGACGCCGTTAAAGCCGCCCAACCAGACGCCTCGGTCATCTACGTCCCACCCCCTTTCGCAGCTGACGCCATCATCGAAGCCATCGAGAACGAAATCAAACTCATCGTCACCATCACCGAAGGTATCCCTCAACGTGATCAGATTCGTGTTTTCAACGCTTTGAAATCTCAGAGTAAATCTAGAATGATCGGTGGGAACTGTCCTGGTATCATCAGTGAGGGTTGTAAGATGGGTATCATGCCTGGTCACATTTTCAAGCAAGGAAAGATTGGTGAGTGGGAGGTTGGGTTGAGCTAATTTATAGGTGTTGTTTCGAGATCAGGAACGTAGGTGAATTTAATGATATAGCTAACCCCAAGCCTTACCTACGAAGCTGTCAAGTGAGTACAAATTAAACCACCTACTGACCCCAGCCAAACAACCCTCGTCGGTCTCGGTCAATCCCTAACAGTCGGTATCGGTGGTGACCCCTTCCCCGGAACCCAACACATTGACGTCGTCAAAGTCCTCTTGGCCGATCCAAGAACAGAAGGTATAGTCTTGATCGGTGAAATCGGTGGATCAATGGAAGAAGAAGCCGCAGCGTATCTAGAGGAACACAACAAAAACTCTGCAAACCCTAAACCAGTCGTTGCGTTCATTGCAGGTAGAACGGCACCACCAGGTAGAAGAATGGGTCACGCGGGGGCTATCATCTCAGGTGGGAAGGGCGCTGCCAGTGATAAAGTCGCTGCTTTACAAAAAGCTGGGGCTATCATCGCTGAGAGTCCTGCTCAAATTGGTGGGTTGATGTTGGAGGCTATGAAAGCTATTGGAAAGGCTTAGGTGGGGGAGCGAAGGGAGGAGGTCTTTAGACGGTATGATAAGTCACGATTAAAATAGTACTCGTAAGATTGGAGATGAATACACTTGGACAACAAGATAGAGGATCGACCTGATCGACCTGAGGGTCGATCCGTACACGCCATGCTCAAGGGCCGGCCCGCAGAGCGTGGATATCAAACAATCAGGAACTGTAGTGCCTATCTCCCAGTAACACACATCGTGTATAAAAGTGGAAAATCACATGCAAAAACGACGGAGAGGTAGCCACTTGCCACAAACAAATCGCATCACATACTAACTACTTTACTACAATTGGAATCAACTAATCTGCTCAAATCTTGACTAAAGGTTACAGTGGAACTAAACCTTCGGTTGCTCTCCAGCAGCAGGTGTAGCTTTGGGTTGAGCACCCAATGGAGTAATACGCAAAAGATGACGACGGTGACCAGGTTGATAGTCACAAACTGGGGTGTGTTGAGTGACTCTCTGATCGTAAACGACAACATCACCTTCTTCCCATTGTTGACGACATTGGAATTCTTGAGTCTAGGTAGTAATTAAGCTATAACCATCGAAGCAAAAGAGAAAAACGTACGTTCCCAATATGTTCAGCTAGGAATTTTACCAATAAATCCGATTCTTGTTCTTTCAAACCAACAATCTTTCCTCCAAAGGATTTACTGACGAAAAGAGACTTTTGACCCGTAACAGGGTGAACGGTTACCAAAGGATGAATTACAGTGTTACCCTCCCTACGAGCTACACCACCGATGGTGACTGAACGGGCTACTTGACGTTTGGAGGTATGTTCTACCCAGAGACCGTCTATGAAGTTTTGGAAGGTCGGGGAGAGGGCGTTGTAGCATGCGGTGGTTGATGAGAAGAGGGTGTCACCGCCTGCGCCTTTTGGAGGAACTTCGAGGGCAACGAGCATGGTGACGGCTGGAGGTTGGGATTCGTGTGACTGATCTGAATGCCAGTAGAGTACGGTTGTTTTGTTGGTTAAATCGTGTTCGACTCTGGCTTTAATTCCTCCTGGTCTAGAGTTGGTTATCGTATCAGCGATGTAACACAATCGGACAATTCAACTCACTCAGGTCCTTCGTATACTATTTGTAAATCCATATGACCCTTAACACGCCACATAATAGGATGTCTATGAAGTTGGCCAAAATGTTTTCCAAACTCCACAGCTACAGATGGATCTTGATCCTTCAAATCCTGCTGTTTGAAAACCAAACAACCTCTTTTAGCGGCTAGTAAAGCAACTTCATCTAGTGCTTCGGGAGACAGTTTGGTAATTTGGACACCAGTGATGATAGCTCCGATATGGGGGGTTAGGTTTTGGATTTTGATTCCAGCTTTGGTGAGATTTGGATAGGAAGGATCGGCTCTTGAAGCTGGATCGACGTGGTCAAACGGATCATGGGCGGGTGCTCCTTCGTCGTCGTCGTAGGGGAGGTATCTATCATTCACTTCTAAGTGCTGTATCTCTCCAAGGGATTCTTTGAGTCGTGACAATCACTCACCGTGGATATTTCGCTGCCTTTTCAGGATGGAGGAGAGAGAAAGTTTCGTGTTCGTTGTACGGACATTTAATCGATTCCCCAACCAAGGCTTTCAGTTGGGAAAGGGTTTTGATAGGTTCAGTGGGAGTTGAGGTTGCGACTGGCATATTGGGATAATGTAATGTTAGTTTGAACAAGTAAAAGAAATTAAGGACGTTTTTATATCCAAATCATAGTGATAAGCTTCACCCGGACTCCTTCCGCACGCTAAATTACTCGATCTAAATTCCTCATGAGACTCCTTCAGATTTCCGTAGGTACTACGGCATAGCTTGGCAATGGGGATGTGCGTGGTCAACCAATTCGTACTTCATATACTTCCTATCAATCCTAGAATGAAAACCGGAGGTGTTTTTGATAGAGACGCTAGTTCATCCTCCTGACACTGGGTGTACAATTTGAAATGATTGGATAAATGGAGGACATCCGTGGATCTCGTTCTCCATTAACGTGAGAAAGATGATGCTGTTAGTCTGTTGTTATAGATGGCACCTTCCAGGGAGAGGTCGTTTGATCTCATCCACGGCATCAGTGCAGAATGAAGGGTTGAATTTGGATTATCGAGTGCCACATACAGACTCGAGCTATTGCGTTGGAAGGCTCAATGATACAATACGAGTCGGCTCCAAGCAGAACAGAAATAGAATGCCTCAGCAGCCGTAGATGATACTTATCTGCAAATGATCTCCATAACGACTGTACATTTGCCACTGCTCAGCTTGCTTCGAAATCTACAGTATGAACTCATGATGACGACACATGCGCTTAAAAGTCTTCATCAGTTTATTCATACATTCCACATTCAAAAAATTCAACTGTCTACTCGTTACTCAGAACCACCATGTCATCTACTATCCATTCAATCCACATTCAAAGGATCCTACCGTCTACTCCTCATTTCGGAGTCACCATGCTATCTACTATCCATTGTTTGAGTCGACTCTCAACAGTTTTCGAGAGGACAGCAAAAGCCTCGTCTCTCATACGTTGTCTAGTGACGATATCCTCAGGCGATCTACGAACATCATCAAAACCATGCGTAGAATTCAAGCCTCTTTCATACAAAAAATCCAACCCCAACTTGATTTCTTTCTCAGTAGCATATCTATTAATCTGAACCCGCTCTGCGATAGCATTTGAGCGTAGACTCATTGTAGCGGCTTCCCCGGTGGCTTCCACATTAACCGTCAAGCCCAAAGTTTCGTTGTCGAAGGAATCGTAACCACTGTCGCTGTCTGAGTATTTGATTCTTCCACGAAATTTCCAGGTGATTTGAGAGTCTTCTGAAGTGGCCATGTCGATTGCTTGTACAAACAGGATGGATGTTGAGTTGAAAAGAAAAAGGTAATTTTCTGACCTGATTTCTTCAAAATGTCTTAGAAACCAAACGAAGACTCGAGACAAAGGTAGTTGAGCATTCTCAGATTGTTGAATGGAGCTTCTCCTTTATTCACCAACTGCAATCGTGCTACAATTCCTCTGTCCGTTTGCCTGTATAAACTGGAAAGTCCAGCTTCCTGTTTTTCAGTGTAGACTTTTCGGGTCGAGTGGCGAACGCTCGGACCCTTTCCGTAGGAGCGGTTTTGCGCCCACACACAAATTCATGCAATACTATAAAGTCTTTCAATTCCATCAATGTAGTCCACGATTGACTTCACGACCAAAATGAAAGATCAAATCGAAAGAGAAGATGCGCCTACACAATATATTGCAGAATGGGTGTCGAGTTTAGAACGAGAACGAACGAAAACATCGGCAATTTCCAAATATGCTATTCAAGGTATCAAAGATTTGATTGCTTGTATGATTGGAGGAAGTAAAGAACCGACACCGGTAAAACTTGCAAAGTTAGCCATTTCTATGGGTGAAGGATCTTGTACGATTATTGGTTCGACACAAAAAGTCTCTGCACCGTTCGCAGCCATGGTCAACGCAGCTTCAGCCCACATTTTAGATTTTGACGATTCATTTCGTCCCTTGACAGGTCATCCATCTTGTACAATCGTACCAGCAATCTTGGCCGTTGGTGAACAATACAACAAATCCGGTCAAGAAATCCTCGACGCTTATGTTGTTGGAGTAGAGCTAGCAGCTTGCTTGGGTAGAGCTGAACCTAAACATCACGATGTCGGTTGGCACGGTACGGCAACTGTTGGAACGATTTGTTCTGCTGTTGCTTGTGCCAGGTTGTTGGGCTTCGATAAAGACGCGATAGCTCGGACTCTCAGTATAGCTTTTTCTTCGGCTAGTGGCTCAAGAATACAGATTGGGTTTGACGTCAAATGTATTCAACCTGGTTTCGCTGCCAGGGATGGTGTTCTAGCCGCTTATCTAGCTATGGATGGTATCACAGCTGCCCCGGAAGTTCTGTCCGGACCTTGGGGTTTTTCAGGTCTGTATTGTGGTAAAGTGAGTTAGAAGGTTAACTCTTGTTAAACGTGATCTTGACTGTTTTTTTTCAGTCAAATGGGGTGTACACTCTTCCGTCAGTTGACGAACCACTCGCGATTGAGGAACCAGGTTTAACTTTCAAACCATACCCAACATGTGGAAGTACGCATCGAACACTAGCAGCAGTACTCCACCTGTGCAAAACTCACGATATCAAAGCAACCCAGGTCGAAAAGGTATTGACAATAGTACCATATCTCAACACCCAAAACCTCCGATACAACAATCCCACGACAGGTATGCAAGGTAAATTCAGTATGCCGTATACTGTCTCCTTAGCCGTAATAAATCGAGAAATTCGATTACAAGATTTCACAGATGAGGCAGTGAAGAACCCAGAAATACAAAGTTTCTTACCAAAAGTCACAATGGAATGTTTGGAAGGTAGTGAAGAATCCACCAAGGGATTTTTGGACTTACCTTGTTATACGAAGATCACTTTGGTGGGTGGTCAGAGCTTTGAGGATACGAGGTTCGGTAGACCAGGGGAGAAAGATGATCCTTTATCTTTGGAAGAGGAGGAGATCAAGTTCAGAGATTGTACTTCTGGGGTAATCAGCCCGGAGCAGCAAAAGAAGGTTTTGGACAATCTCGAGAATCTAGTAGATTTACCTTGCCGTATCTTGATAGAATCTTTAAGGAGATGATACATCAATCGTAGCGAAATGCAGTAATTTGGCTTTCAATCGGGACCTGTCTACTCGCGTAGACGGCAAGTGTCATTGCAAAAGTTTCATCTCAAACATGAAAACTGACAGCAACATTTGTTCAAACTAAGCACCTACAGATGAACCTCCATTACTTTGGAACAAAGACGCAAACAACGCGTCGTTCTCATCGAAAGTCGACTGACCTTCAGACATACTTCCCAGTAAAAGGTTGTCAAGAAAGGAGAAAGGTTCCAAATCCTGAACTGGAGGTTCAGGCTGAAACTGATTTGACCTCGCTTCGGATTGAAATTGGTTTGACCTTGCCTCAGCAAGTTTTTCCACCTCCTTTTCGAAAGCTTTGACAAGCATATCAAACATATTCCTATATCTTTGAGACTCAGGCCACCGTGGACCAAGATTCGTCAACAGCTCTTTACACTGAGCTATCCTGTAATTCACCTCTTCGGCGGGTAGATCGATCAGATCAGGTCTTGAATTGAATTCGCAGAAACAGTAGACGAGTGCCGTTGATGAAATGAAAACTTGATACAGGTGGATCCAGTTGATGTGGACTTGTCTTTGAGATGAATAATGTTTGTACAAGTCGACAGATATGTAAGCGGATTGCTTCAAGGTCCCGACGAATGCTGACGAAATGTACGGTATTAGAGGACTTGGTCGATGGAGATTGATCATCATTTGATGATATTGCATGTCGTTGAGCAGCTGAAGAAGGGGTTAATACACAGTGCGATATCTAGGGTACTCACTTGTCTTTTTGTAGTTTCATTTGATATTGGGAAAAAAGCAGCTTTCAAAGGACTCGAGGTATACCATTGTTGAATTTGACGAACGTATTCGGCAACAATTTCCTCTCGTTGTTCTATAGGTAGATCTGGCTTGACTGAAACCGCGTACAACGACTCTTGTATTCTGCCATAGAGGGTTCGAGCACGTAGCGCATGAATACGTAGTTCACTGCCAGAGATTGACAATGAGTTTGTTGGAACAGAGGGCGTGATGGCTGGTAGCTGAGAATCATTAGAATCCAGTGAGATACTTCGACTTACATCTACATCAATGTCTTCATCTCGGATCGATGGTGGGCGTTTGAGCACAAAGATAGTTAATCGATCTAAGCTGTACAACGCCCAAAAAATATTTTTCCGTCTGTCATTATGAGCGATCAGGGAGGATGAGTCTTGAGACAGCGGCGTCACCGTCTGCAGGTAAACGTCGTCTCGTCTATGGAGGTCGATGGCAATAGCTGTTCGTGCAGCCATACCTATTAATTGCCAGAGACTCGGTCCGTTAGGTTCGCGAATGGACAATAGAGATAAGAGGACTAGGGTTTGAACGCAAGTCTATGGTTTGATCAGTAACTTGACGACAATATCTACTTACCAGATCCTCACGGGCGACAAGCTCTGGAACTTCTCTCAAAGCCCGTAATCGATATATTGCAAGACCATCTTCGTTATCATTCCCTTCCTCGTCAAACTTGGTCCGTCTTTCCGACAAGTAATAGGTCATAAAGCATCTAAATCGACTGGCAGCCAAAGAAGGAGAGGTCAAACCATTGGGACCATAAATTGATTTAATGTCATTCTCAAGCTCCGTCGTCTCCACAACATGATTGGATTGCTCGTATTGAGCAGGGAAGGATGTGATGGTTGCTTTGAATGTTTCCATCGGAGGAAGAACTAGGTCATTCTGACCTTGAATTTGATTCGAATTTGGATAGGGAGCAACAGTAAAAGCACGCAGACCGAGAGTAGAGATGAATAGGTTGGGGAGAGTCAAGGCGGTTGCTTGCGAGGCGAAACTCCCTTCGGAAGGTAGATTGTTGGCTGGGATTGAATCGGGTTGACTATGAGTTTCCAGCTCTCCAACAGCAATTGAAGACTCTCCTTCGTATTGTGCAAGTTTTTGTCTTAATCTGCGATTCTCTGCACGTAGTTCATTGAGCTGTCTGGAATCACGCGCAACGATTGAAATCAGCGATCCGTCCGTCCCTGGACAAAGGAACTCACAATATCAATTCACGATCAGCATTCTTCATTTCTACCTCACAGGTCACGTCGGCGAGTTTACAAGCTGTACATTGTGGATGGAGACGATCACACTGTAGAGTTATCAGTTGCCTTAAAAAGTTCTCTTTCTTACCTTTCTCTTCTTCGCAAAGCATCTCGTACATGCTTGAGGTGCACGATGAAGACGAGGAGGTGAGTTTGAAGAGCGTCTCGATACCCCTGCAGGTGAGGTATTCTGTCTATCTGGCATAGTCTTGGGTGTAGTTACGCGAAATTGAATAGCGGTTCGATTATAATCTGTCCGGTTGTGGCCGGGTTGTAAACACTAGAAATGATGTGGCAAGCAAATGAATGAAGTAAATGTAAATGCATGAGTACTGTTGGAGCTAAAGTACAGGTCGAGCTGCAGCTACTTGATCGGATACGTGTCTAAATAACGCCCACTGATCGACTCCCAATGCAATCATATTGACACCCTGCTTCACCAACCCTTTCACAGCTTCAGGTGATCTCGCCATCGCAGCACAATATTTTCCTTTACTTAAAGCATAATTTCGTACCTCCAACTCAGCATCAACAAGTTCTTTAGGTTTCACTCCGTCTCTATCAAGCGGATAACCCATGCTCAAAGCAAAGTCAGATCCTCCGATGAAAATTATGTCTAGGTGGTGTTAAACCTGTTTTGATTTTGATTCACGTACCCAATCCCGGTGTGTCGACAATCTCCTTGTAATTTTGATACCCTTCTCGAGTCTCTATCATGATTCCAACAACGATATCTTGATTAGCATGATCTAGGTACTCGTTATCTGAGATGTAATTGAACGCGTCTTTACAAAACGGTGAACCAATAGCTCTTTTCCCTTGCGGAGGAAATCGACAAAACGAAACGATGGCTGCAGCTGTTGCCTGTTGGAAACGAATTAAGCATTAAAACGAATTAATCACAACTTCCACTGTCACTTACAGCATCTGAGACCAGAGGCACCACAATACCATGCGCACCAGCGTCGAGTGCGCGCTCGATCAAATGTCGATCAGGTGAAGGAACACGAACAACAGGACTGACACCCCAAGGAACGATGGCATGGATCGCAGTTCTGATTTCTTGATCAGCCAGTTGACCATGCTCTCCATCGACTAGAATCCACTAAAAGTCGTGGTCAATCTGGATACTCGTACGTGAACATACTTTCAAACCTGGAACTCGAGCCAGCGTTCGAGCAGTGGCAGCTCCTTCCAACATCAGAAAATACCCCAGACAAACCTCTTGAGCTAGTAAAGCCTCTTTCAATGGACTACCGTGGCCTATCAATCTAGGCATGTTGTTGGTACTCTTGGAGAGTGGGAGAGTGAAGTGTCGATAAGCAGTTTACGAGTAGTCTCTCCGCAACATGAACTGCCAAAGATTCTTACGTACATTACGTACTCCCGGACGATGTCCGCACCACAACAATTTCCGGCCTCGTTATCTTTTCAGCTGATCTAGATTTTTGCGGAGGGAGCCCAGATACAGATATCAACTGCAAACAACCTCAATTATCGAAGTATATAACATGCTCTCGAAATTGTCAAGATTAACCATTTCATAGTTCTTCCCCTCGCTACAGTAACTTGACCAGAAAATCAGTTGAATTTACTGCACAAAACCATGTCCAAAGTAGAAGAAGAAGCTCGACCAACAGGTATCACCAACGATGAGAAATACGCTGAGCTAGACGCTCGTATCCAAGAGGTATCTGATGTAGAGACCGATCATCAAGCTCATATTGGGGTTGATAGAGAATGGACTGAAGAAGAGTTGGCTGCTGATCGATCTTTACTTCGTAAAATCGACTGGCACATTATGCCGTTGCTCATGATAACCTATGGTGTACAAGTAGGTTCGATAATCAACAAAACTAACTCATCTTTAGTACTCTGATAAAATCACTCTCTCCTCAGGTGTAGCGTTTGATTTGGTCAAGGATACTGGATTAGTTGGTAACGATTTCGCCTGGTTGTCAACTGGATTGTGAGTTAACAGCTGTCACCTTGTTCTAATCAACCATTTAGCTATCTGGTATACCTCGCATTTGAATTCCCATTCGCATGGCTACTTCAAAGATACCCTATGGATAAAGTCCTCGCACTAACTGTCGTTGGTTGGGGAGTCGTGGTATTCGGTATGGCTGGATGTAACAACTTCACACAGCGTAAGCCATATATTGCAAAGGGTCGATGACTGACGTTATTCAGTTATGGCATGTAGAGCTTTACTAGGAATGCTTGAATCTCCTATCTCACCTGGATTTTTAATCTTTGTTACTTCGTGGTATAAACGTGAAGAGCAAGCTGTGAGATCTATTGCGTTTTTGTAAGTCCATCGATCACAGCAGTACTTCTGGAGACTGATCGATAATCAGCGCGATGAACAGTTTCTTCAGTTTTTTCATTCTGGTCATCAACTATTCCATCGGTGTTGCAGCTACAGGAAGTAGTGTCCAACCATGGCGTGCTATCCATCGTAGGTCTAATCGATAAACTCTTTCAGTACTGACGCTTCGTTAGTTTTCCTAGGTGCTGTATCTCTCTGTTGGGGTCTTATTTTAGCTTGGCAACTTTGTCTACCACACAATGCCAAATGGCTCAATCCAAAAGTAGGCTCTACTTTGGACTTTAGTCAGATCTAAGAACTGACAAACACTGGTAGGAACGCATCCTAGCTCAAGCTCGATTAGTTAAAAACAAGACTGGAGAAACGACAGCTGGTATCAAATTCAAATGGGAACAAGTCATCGCTGCATTTACCGACCCTCAAGTTTGGTTCGTTTGTTGTTACACACTTTTAAATTCTATGGCTTCGGGAGGTTTCTCCACCTTTTCGACTCTGATTCTTCAATCATTTGGACTCAACACCCAACAAACTATCTTGTACCAACTCCCTTGGTATGCTTTTCAATTTGTTGGCTGTATCGTCGTTGGTTACTTGTTGAACACATGTCCGCAAAAAGTAAGTCAATTTTGACATCTATATATTTAATGCTGTAGCTGATCAATCCAGAACATTCGCTTGATCCTCGTCTTTTGTCTAGTCATACCAGCATGTATCGGAATATGTCTTGAAGGGTTATTAGACAATTCCTATCGTTGGGGTAGATTAGTAGGATTCTGGATAACAGGAACCTACACTCCAGCAACCTTCGTCGTCTGGTCTTCAACAGGTCTAAACGTCGCCGGTAGAACCAAAAAATCAATAGCCAACGGTATGACCTTCATAGCCTTCTGTGCCGGTTTCTGTATAGGACCTCAAATGTTCTACGCCTCTTCAGCGCCGAATTATCGACCAGGTTTGATCTTCTGTTGTGCTTGTTTCTTGAGTGTTTTGGTTTTAGTCGTAGCTTGGTTCTTGTGGGTTAGATGGGAAAATCATTCTCGGGATAGGAACGCTGCTGCTTCTGGATTGACTAAGGCGGAACAGGAGATTGAGGGTTGTTTGTTTGGGTTAAAGGATATGACTGATAAAGAGGTGAGTCGTGTTGTAAGATTTGGGAAGTGTTGTTAACGCAATTTCATCAGAATCCTCACTTCCGATACAGATATTAGGTCAAGACTTAAGAGGTGCTTACTTAAAAGGTGCTTTGTATTTAGAGAGCAGTAGTTTGAGGACAGGAGCGACTTGTAGAATTCCGAAAGTCAGATGCAAAATCGTCATGTCATCATTGTACACAGTACAGACAAACTCTACAAGCCTAAATGCCCAGCAAAAAGGCTAAAGCCCAAAAACGCTTTCCTCAAGCTCAACACCCCCAACAGCCTTCCTCTTCCAACCCTCAACCCCACGTACCGCTCTCCTAACATCGTCAACCATCCCAGCAGGTCCACAAGGTAAACAAATAACCCCACACCCCTCAGTCCGTTGGATCCTATGTCTATCAATCGTCGATTCTATCGTCATATCCAGAATCTTTTCGAAATTCGGACGAGATTTGTAAATCTCCAAGCAAGATTGGATTTCTTTATACGATTTTTGGTTTTTCCGGGGTTGCGTTTTTAGGTAGGCCAATTTTTCTTTATCCGCTGCGGAGGGTTTTCGTTTGAGATCGAATTCTTTCTCGGTAAAGTCCATGAAAGGGTTCTCGTTTTCAGCTAACAAATCGATCGGTGAACTTTGTGGTGTTCGAGTTAGATAGATCGAGACGCAAACCCCAACCGGTGTAGCAACGTTCTGACCTTCTTTTAGAGCCTCCAACGAATCTCTCTCCATTTTTTTAGCGGTCTCAACCATATCTATCAACATGGGCATCAAAGGTTTGGCTTGATCTTGATTCTTCACTATCCAAACCAAGTTAATGGTTCGAGATTTGACAGCACCTTTTGGTGAAATGTTGAGAAGGTGTTTGGCTACGCCAAGTGAATTTGAGATTCCCGATCCGCCAGCTACCAACATCACTGATGAAAACGAGGGGAGTAGAGTATTTCCTACTCCACCATAAGGTCCGTCAACCAGTACCGTGATGTAAGATTTCGAGTCACCACTTTCTCTAGAAAAGTCGACATGAGATTTAGACACTTGATTCAACTTCTCTGTCCAGTCACCAGCATTTTTGACCAACAGAGTCAAGCCGTTGGTTTCGGGCGCGGACGCTATGGTGAATGGGTGACTTTGGAGACCGAGAGGGAAACCTAACGACGGGATTCGTAGTCTGACGTGTTGACCAGCTCTCCAACCTGATTTCAGGGTGGGGATGGTGACGGAAGTGGTTTCTGAGAGAGTCACTAGTTCAGCTTGCGCCAGTCGAGTTTTACAGAGGGTTACAACGAGAGAGAAGATGTAGATGAACAACGCCGATAGCCTTTTTGTTAGTAATTGAAACAAGTATCTACTCACGTGTAGGGGATGGCAGCATCCACATGGAAGGATAGCGCTACCAAAAACCCAATGACCCCGACGTAGTGGCATGCCTATAGTTCAATTAGTCTCACAGAAGTCAATGGGACCTACCTCAAAAATCCCATAGCAGGCTTTACGAATCATGGGCAAAGAAGTCAAAACAATCAGGACAAAGGACGAATACGCTATCAATCCGCAAAGAATGAAAGGTTTAGAGATAGATGTCATAAACGCATTAGCCATGATAAATTTACGAACTAACAGTGTCAGGTCAACCCCAAAAGGATCAAAAGAGAAACCGCTTACTATAGAATGCGACATGTAACGAAGCACAGAGGAAGGTACCCCTTCCGACGATTTTGTGAAAGATCATCAACTTCTCATAACCTTTTCCAACGAATTGGCCGATGATGTTTCCGCGTACACCTAAAGCAATTACTACAGGAATTTGAGTGACAGCAACAAAAGCTGGTCGATTGTAGTTAGAAGTAAAACCTGATGTCGAGCTTGTTCCATAATTCGCTTGATAAACCAATGCTATGATTAGGATTGTAAGGTAGACAGCTACCAGGTATAGATAGGGAATGGATATTGAAGATTTGAGATAAGATGGTAATCTTGAAAAAGGTGAGGTGTGATTTAACCATGAGCTGAACGGTAGATGGTGTAGGATTGGTGATAGATGTGGTGGAGGATAAAAAGTTGGTTGAGGCAGATCTCTTACATCGTCGAAGGGTGACATGAAAGGGTTACTGATATTGTCGCCTTTGAGTGACGTCAAAGACGAAGATTTCGATCTGGATTTCAAAAACCATCCTTGAAAAAGTTCACCGCCACCAACGACACGTTTAACCTCTTGATCGTCTAGTCGTTTAAAACTATCGAAACGATGATTAGGTCGTATGAAAGATTTCTGGGTTGCGTTTGAACTCGGTCTTATCGAAGCGAACAGTCGAGCTAGAAAACGGGTATGGGCGAGTAGCATGCAGAAGACTAAAATCGCTCCGAACGAAAGAAGGACATCGCGGGGGATCGTACCTTGAAATCAGTTCAAGATCAGGATCATCACTTACCATTGAATTGTGCTTGATCCGCAGCTTCTTGTGCGATTATCTGGCTTGAATTTAATCCTGATGAGGCTGAGGCTGATGCTGCAGCAGACGCGACTGCAGTCGACAACGCCTCTCCCTTGATTGCTGTAGAAGATTCGACCAGCAGAGAAATTGTATCGGAAGGTCCACTTGAGGAAACCATGACCGGCATGGAGTCTGAAAAGTGAAAGAGATGGATGTGTGAGTTGAATGAGATAAGAGAAAAGACTCAGGCTCTAAACCATTTATGTATCTGATAAATCCGTAAAGACAGTGCTTGCGAAGAAATCGCGTGAGAAACAAGGAGACGAATGACCCAGAGATCTCTATTCAACAAAGGGGAGCTGCGAATACCTCTGGATTTCAAGTTTCATGAACCTCATGAGACTTAGGGACCACTGCGATTGAGAATATTTTTGTTGAGTTTCCGGTAGATGGTATTAAGGGGGTTGTAAGTTGATGGATTTGACAAAAGAATGTGGAAGATTGGAGTGTAGATGATTCAGGAGAAATTCTGATTGTCGATAAAGATAAAGGAAAGGGGGAAATATGGGTTGAAAGAATAACTTGACGACGATCAGAGATCGAGGGGGTCCGAGTTGAAGATGATAATTGGATCGACTTGAAATGGTGCTGTGTTGCGTGTGAAAGGGGTATGTACGAGATGGTATGTTATCAATGTCTTTGATATACTGTAGAAGGAGAAGAAAGAATAAGAAGGATAAGAGAAGGAAAAGAAAACAAAACAAAGCACAACTTACTATACTCGACGTCCAGCCTGGCCTTTGTTTCAGATTTAACTCAGAGTTGGCACTGGCGACATTTGAAACGCGTCCCCTGAGTGTGATGTGATGTGGTATTCTAGACTCATTCCAACGCAGCGTGCTCGTCGTACCTCCTGCTGTTGCTGCGAGAACACGGAATGAGTTCGTACAAACATACGGAAGTGTAGCGAATACTCCATCAACAAACGAGTCACCTATTCCACTGCTACCACCGTCCTCAATCAATTGACACCTCCTCAATTCGACGACCCTCAGGAATTGAATCATCCAACATCCAACTGTACCCCTCATTCGCAAAGAAACTTCCCGGTAACCATTCTCCCTTTCCACCCGGTAAAACATATCTCAAATCATCGATCCTACCACCATTTCTAATCTCATCTCGAAATTGAGTAGCAGCGTTTGAATTAACCAATTGTCTTTGAACATAGAATCTACCTAAACCAGTTGAGAGAGAGACATCCGATGAATTCAGTTCAACACTGACACGGATTGATGGTTCACCAGAGGTCGGATCACAGACTAAAAATGAACCTAATTTCCCTTGCGGAATCCTACTAATCATTTCTAAAAAACCTTGGTGAGCAAACCATGCTTCTTTGGGGGTTGGATAACCGTCGTTCTTGAGTTGAAAACTTTTCCCTTCCATTTCGAGCCAGACGTTGTCGTCATGGTACAAGCGTTTTCTGGTTATCGGGTTTTCGCCGGAAAGGGTTTTGGTTATTATCATTGTGTTTAATGGATATTTAGAGACAAGTGGACCCATGTTGCTCATCGTGGTGCGTTACTTCTACTTTATGGTGTTCAGCAATTGACTTACAGTTGCGTGTATATATCATTTACTCACTATAGTGCTTATTGGTACGTGCTCGAAGCTTAACGAGGTAAAGAAAATTGAAGATATCCTCACAATGAATGGTTTATATCCAGTACAGTTGAAAGGCGATGTGAAAGGATCTGTCCAGATATTTTGATCAATCATCCGTTGTAGTCAATGCTTATCAGGTGATGACGAACATGAAAAGAAAAGTGAACCTTTGTGATACGTTACATTTCACACTTCAAACCAAAATTTTCCAATGGATTGATGCATGCTGCTGTATTGATCACAACCAAATCCACCTCCTCTCGTACTTTCAAAATCGAACCAATCTCTATTATCTAAAACTCTACAACTGACGGGTTTTGAAAGAAAATTGAATTAAAAAGAGGCGTAATCAACTCGAAAGGATAAATAAATGACCTGTAAGAACAAGAAGATAATATATCCCTATAGCCCCTAACCACCCTAAACCCCTAACCACTAACCCCCTAACCTGTCCACTACAAGGCTCGACCTAGGTCAGTAACCAGGAGTGAAAATATATCCCCATGGCCCCTAA